>JABFOX010001823.1:0-12309 GCA_022817665.1 Axea sp. ZL-2020
ACTTATGTCTGCAGCGCCATCCACCTGTACAATACGAGGCTGTTGTCTCGCATGCCAGACAAGTCTCTTGTGTTCTTTTTCATCAACTGCGTTGAGTTTCATGCCCTCTGGGGCTTTGTTTACATTGAATAGCAGGCTTTCTGGTAACTGGTATTAAAAAATTCATAAATTAAACAAATAATTTTAATCATCAAATTTAAATCACGTTTACATCAATATTTTCTGTCTAAAGAAAATTGTTTGAAACCAAGTACTAAAAGGATTATTTGTTTTTACAAATACAAAATTTATTTATTTCTAATACAATTTTCTTAACACAATGGCCACTTTTTAAAGCAAAATGCTTTATGAAGATGATTTGTTATTTTTTCTCTTACAATTTATACATCATTTTGTTAATATGTTTTTTATTTGTAATCTTCTGATCTATAAAAATTTAACATTTCATTAATGATTAAAACGAAATATTCATTTATAAATTAAATTAAATCAAAACAAGTTAATTTATAATATATTAGCAAATCAATTTAAACATCATAATATTTAATACAATTGTAGAAAAAATCGTGGTAATCTTTATTGAATTAAAATTTCATCAATTTTTTAATCTGAAGCTTTATTAATTTTATTAAAGTTATTACAATTTAAGTAATGAAGGAACAGATGACATTTATTATTAAATACACTTAATTTTTGTAAAAATAATAAAATTAATAAAAATGTATAAACATTTTTATGTGATAACTGAAAACGCATTTAATGAGCAAATGCTTTTTTTAAAAGTTTTATTATCTACAATGTAGTAATATGAAATTGAATTATTGTTTCTCTTCTTTAATGAACACAAATATAAAAAGAAATTAAAATCCAATATTATATTATCAAATTGCAGAAAACATTGAATCAAGGATGGGTAAATATCCATCCAATGTGTATTTCGTAACAACGTTAGTATATAAAATTAAACATAGTAAGATTGACTATGACAATAATACATGAAGTTATAATAAATTGTTATAAATTATGTATACAAGATGGCGAGAAATAGTGATAAATATCGAACTTAAACCCAACTGTTTTCCAATAACTTTGCATGTTATTTGACTCAAATAGTCGGTAATAATTTTTACATGGTATAACAGTAATTTTTTAAATTGTAAAAAATGATTAATTATATGTTTCTCTTAGTAATTATTAAATTCAACTTATTTTATAAATAAATAAAAATTCTGCATGAAAGCTTATACTTTAAAATAAACAAATCCTTAACATTATTAAAAATTCAGTAATTTTTTCGTGACTATTAAATGAATTCTTTCTGTTTTCCATAAAGTGGCCATTTCATTCAATTTGGCATTAAGTATATAATTTATATGATACAAATATTTATTTTCTAGTTAAAATAGTTGATTTGGTGGGATAAAAAGTAATTTTAATCATAATTTATTTAATAATATAAATGGTTTTATTGAAATTATCAAAATCTTACCGGTAATTTAAGATCATGGAACATATCATCTGGTTTTGAGATATTATTACTTCGTGGAATCTTCCTCCGTTTGACTGTTGCGTCCAATTTACAACTCCACTGCAAACTGCATGACCTCTGATGGCTCTTTGGCAAATTTCCAGTGGAAAATACTTCTGATTTAGAACGCTTAAGTTCGCGACTCTTTTGGTTTTTCGAATTAAAGAGATCGTCCATGAGATCTTGTACAGAATTCCTGGACTCCAGATGCATTAGGAAGTCACTTTCATTTTGGTCGTTTCTAGTTCTATTAATATCATCGTCATCGGCATTCAGAATATCATCTTTCAGATCCATTGCCAGGAAGTCTTCATAACTCATTTTTGGAAAAATATCTTGCATAGAAATACCATCTAAAAGATCGTGGGGAAGATCCTCAAAGATGGCTTCTTTTAGTTCTGGCGGTAGCAAGAGATCTGTATTGTTTTGTTCAGCCAAATTTTCATCAACTTCCTTGTTGCAAACTGTATCAATCAACGAATCCAAGGTTTGTTTTACAATGGCTAGTTCTTCACTTTCAACAACCTTACGTTCAATCGAATGATCGATCGTAACGTTGTGTTCAGTATCCATTGTTGTTTCTGGTACGCAAACTTGAATATAAGTTTTTATATAGTATCTTACTATCTTTAGAGGATTGATTGTGGACCAATACAATCTTGAGCACTTGTACCCGTTGGGTATAATTTTGTCTTCGTGATCTGAAAACTCAGGTACAACTGTGCCCAGACAATCAATACTTAGGGATCCGATCATGACTTTAACTTTGTCTGGTTCGGCGAACTTTTTCTTTTTTCGATCCAGTTCGACATACACTGATCTTTTTAAACTAAAATCTGATTCGCTTTGCGATTTTCGACCTGCATTCGACAAATGCAATGTGCAGAATACTGTTTTATCGTTGTTAAACGCTAAGCCAATGTTTCGCGCACAAGGGTAGTGGTAAGTACTGCCACAATTCTTAGAGCAACAGCCAACGCTAGCGCCTTTTTTACCACATTCCGTGCAGCGAATTAACCTACCGCGAGAGATGGCACTGTGCACGTTCTGTAATGAACCATCGATTTCTTCGAATACCTCATTTGACCAAAGGGCACAGTTTGAGTGAACCCATTCATTTTGTCCACAGTACAATAGTCGTCCTTCTCTAGTTTCTTGACCATCACCTAAACCTGTTAAGAAGTTGTAGATTAATAAACTACCGAATAGAAATACAAACTAATATATTTCGGTTCATGTATAAATTACTTAATAATAATATATCTTATTTTTAATTTAATTATAATAAAATACAAACCTTTGCATAAGCAACAAGATCGACTGTCCTCAATATTAATATTATTGTATAGGTTCGCAGATTTTGCAGCTATAGCCTTCGGTGCTTTTAAGATCTCTTCCTTCCAGATGTCCAAAATTGGATCATGATATTTTGTTGGTGTCACTTCATAATCTTTATGTGAATCTTTCGTTGGAGTATTCATCCCATCATTTCCTGTTTCCCAATTGCGCTCATCGATATTAAACCAAGGAAAGACTTCCTGTATCGTTGTATGATATGTTTGCGTTAGGTTCGGCATGTCAGCACGACTTATCACGTGTTCCATGTCACAATGAAACTGAAAAAGTGAGCCGTATTCATTATCATTCACCTTCCTTTTGACAGATATCAGCGTCGGCGAAGGTCTAGCGATGATTTGTTGATCTGAACAGCTGCATTCTTTACTTTCACTTCCACTTGCCTCTTCTTGATATTTCTTCTCCGGCTCGGAAACACTATTTTTTACTTTCATAGTGCATTCTTTCCCAAAAATTTTACATCTCAATCTCCTAAGACCCCTTCTAAGTCCATCTGACAAAGATTCATCCGTATCCGCTTCCATTTTACCAACCGTTTCGATGGAATTTGTTTCACAATCGGTTTTTTCACTCGTAAATTCTTCTGTATCTTCAAATTTGTATAAATCTTTCACTAAGTCTTTCGAATTTACATCAGACTTTTTATCGTAGAAATTAAGCTTTCTTACACCAGATAAAGGCCTGCAAAGACACTCTTTTCTTGGACTCCACTTGAGAGCTGCAGAAGCTTTGCGATTTTTACTCAATGATTTAATCACCGCTATGAAACCCGACTTCAATTCTGCTTCAATCGCATTTCTCCAAATGGAATCAGGATTCGGTGAACATTGCCTACAGGTAAATTCTATCGAATCAGGTAGATAGCTGAGGATTTGATAACGTTCATCAGTTAATCCTTCACATCGCGCGTGAACCCAACATGAACATTCGTTGCATTCCATCATCTGGGAAATTTGTTATAATATGATTAAATCAGTTTAAACATTTTTATTAGTTAATTTTGATCAAATCATGGAGCATATAAAACAAAGTGCTTAATACATTGCCGACCGCTGTCACATAATCTTGAATTCTCTTCAGTATGAATCTTGCTGGCGGCAGCGTAATGGTGATACGACAAACGAGTAGACAGCAAAATGTTAATAAATAATTCAATAACCAAATATAACATTTTTCTTATTTATAATTGTAATTAATTCAATTGTGTTTTCTTAATTATCTAAAATAATTAATATCTTAAAAAATGTACTGAAATTATAAAATATTGTTAAAATATTTTACAATGACACTAATATAAAATCATGTATCTTATACCATTTGCAACCGAGCACAATATTATAGTCTTTAAAAAATCCATATCACCAAGGTTGTATATCCAATATACAATTTTACCATTTTGTAAATATTCGATAAACACTTTTATACACTTTAATTTAATTTTATTTAACTTACATTTCGAGAAATATTTTTAATCATTTTGAAAATGTATAAATGTAAACAAATTGTAGATCGAGGTAAAGAAATTATTTTTATTATTTTGCACATTTTTTATGAAAATATATTTTATACAGATATCTATACAATAAATATAATTGGTCGTAAGATATAAATTATTTTCATATTTATTTTAATTTTCCATTCAATTTTTGAATAACTTTACAGTTTATTTTATATGCTCATTAAAAATAAAGAAAAAGCAACTATACAACTGAAATTACCTTTGTATCAAAGTCATTTTCATTGTAACACCTTTGACATAATGGACAGTAGTTACCTCTCTGCCTCAATTTAAAACACATAGAACATAAGGGTAAATTTCCAACGTGAACATTAACACCTTCGCTACCACAACTTTTACATTTGATACAACTCTGACAAACATACGGCCTGTCAGGACTGTAAAGCCTAGCACTGACACCAGATTTGGATAGACAAGAATGATGAAAGGATTGTCGACATCGAATACACGATAGTTTCGGACCAGATCTGAGTTGGCAGGATTGACAGATGGTGCACCGTGGACAGCACCAGTTTGGCAGAGAACAAGCGTTCCATTCGCTTGGTTCCAAACAATAAGGATGGTACGGTTCACAACAACACTGACAATGAATCATCTAAGCAACAATACGAATTAAATTATACATTTAATTTATACTTTAATATTTTATTTATATTTGTTGCATTCAACTCACTGGTTCCTTTCCAGCACTTCCACATAAAAAACAAATCGCAGGAATATGGAACGGTTCTGAACCAATAAGAGCAAAGCCTTTAGACCCCACTTCCGCGGGATCATATTGTTCCCAGAAGTCTATTGATATCACGTGCTTTGGTTCTAGCAACGTCTTCGGTAAAGAACGTGCCTAAAAATTTCAATGTGTTAATAAAAAACTGATTTAAAATAAATCATAACATTTTTAATATTATCGAATTACCATTGAGAGATTCGTTGATGAGATATTTTGTTGCGATTTTGTCCGTTTAGTCTGAGATTGTGGATTGACGTTGACGCTGATATTATAATTGAGACTATCGTTGACCTTAGCTATATCTTTATCTTTCATGGATTCTTCTTTCTTTGATGTCTTTTCTTCCTCCTTTTGCGATTTTGGAATGTTTTTACCAACATCATTCGTATCCTCTTTACTTTCGGTCAAAGGAAACGTCGCTATTGGCTGGCCCAATGCCACACTAGCGCTTCTACAAACGTGCTTGACACGAGGACCTCGCAGATCTATCCTTTGTCTGAGTGTTTGCTGACATTGATTGAAAGGTGTAGATATAAAAGACGTATTCTTTATTTTCTTACGGACTTTTATTCTGTTATCCTTTTTTCTCTTTTTATTTGGAGATATAGAAATAGGATAATCACCTGTAAATATACAAATAATTAAAACATAATTCTACAAAACTAAAATGATTAGAAATACGTATGATTATTTTAATTTTCTGAAGCATTTGTATTAAGCCACATCGAGCTTATTAAATATATTGCTTAATAAAGTGAACTAATAAAAACACCTTTTTAGATTCTATATATAAGACATTTTCCAAAAGTAACAAGAACATTTATAAACGTAAAACAACAACGTCAATACATTTATCCAATTTTTTGCAGGAGAAATTGCCAGTAGTTCCTTGATAGCCCAGCTTTTGGCCCAATTCAATATTATTCCATGTCATGGCAGATTTAAAAAGGTTCTTCTCAGTGGAATCTTCTGCTGGCCAACCCAGTTTATACGCAGCGAGTTTTTGACTATTAACATCGCCAACTTCTTGACTCAAAGGCAAACCTATCCGCATCAGTGTCGGTAACATTGCATTCAGCCCGGTTCTCACGGAAGCAGGCACGTTATAGAACTTGAGACACATTTTAAGCCAGCACGCGTGACATCTAGTTTTGTAAGCACACCGTAATATGTTCCATTCTTGATTCCGCACCGCGGGACCTATCAAACACAAACCATCGCCTTGGACGCACTGCAACACGGGAAGAACACTGTTCGTTGACTTCGCACAGGCTTGCCTTTTGATCATCTTGCTAATGAATTTCCGACAGGACACGCAACTTTGAATTCCGAATTTACGAGTTTGCTTGACCAAACGATGGAATCGTACAGCACCACAAACACCACACTTTATACTATTTGTCATTCCTGAAATTAAGAAAATTTATTGAAATTAAAAACTGTGTTCCGTTAATTAAAATTTATCATACCTTTAAAAAGAAGGGTTTGGTTCAATTAAAGTTTTAATGACATTTTCATTTAATTACTTTTCTAAAAGCAAAATTATTTAGAAGATATATGTGAAAAGTATTAATTTGTGATTGCTTAACTAAAATAAAATATTACCAATTTTTCATTTAGAATTAATGTTGATATTGCATTGTTTCTATTGTGATGGAAATATAACATTATCTTCTTTATTATAAAATAGATTATAAATTTCATCCTTTAAAATACACTTCCACCAAATAATTATTTATTGATTGTGAAATTAATCAAAGAAGTTATATAATTACTTCCTTTTTGAAAGGTCACAATAAGGCATATTAAAACAATTGAGTTTAATATTAAAATTTATCAATGGACAATATCCTTTATATGGAGTATATCTTTTAAATTTTTTTATGAAATGATAATTGATTTGATATTAAAAATAAATAGTTATTGGGAGAACAGTAACTAACTCCATACCTTGGACATTTTTATTCATTCATTTTGAAGAATTAAATGAAATCAGATATCGCAGAATTATTTATTAAAGAGAATGTTCTATATTATATTAATATTTATAAATTCATATAAAAATAAATATCATTATGTTTACTGTTAAATTAAGATATTAAAGTATTATAAAATAATATGAAATTCCAATCGCATGTATGATCCAACATTTATGAATTTATTCAAACGCACAATGTTGTAATAATATTAAGTCAAAACAATTAATTATGATTATTTCACATTGTTAAATATTTCATTTATTATAGTATTTAATTAATGATTAATTATAAAAATGTATGTTGTTGTATTAAAAAATACCATAATTTTATAAACGTTAATCTGCAATCAAAATTTAATACAATTTTTGTTCTATTTATATTAAATTTATAAAATGTAAAAAGAATCTTTTGCGCATTTTTATTTCACATTCAAGATTTAATGCTCATTTTTTTAAATACATTTATCGTTTAATTTTTTTTCTTTGCTTTAAATTACATGTAAACAATTTAAAAATGATATTATACAATTTATAAAAAAACATTTGCCCCATTTATTCCTTTAACACAATTATGAAAATATTCCTGTTTATAAAGATAAATTTGTATACACTATTTTGAATGTTTTTAGCAACAGTTTGATTTTCGAATGATAAGCAATTACGTTAACTACAAATGTAAGTACGCATCAATTTTTGTGTTAATTAATTTAAAAATATTAAACATATAGAAAAATGTGATCAGTAGAACTTATAAAAGTATAAAAAATATCGAAATGAATATATTTTTAGTTTTATTATATGCAACATTGTAAATATTCTTAATTAGTTGTTGCATGAATATATAAATAATTATATTATTTTTATTGTTTACTTTATTAGTTAATACTACAAATTTTTCTTCATTTGATGGAGAATTTTATTTTACTTTTATTACTTAGCTTTTATATTATGCACTAAATGAGGTTGACTTTTTTTTTTTTTTGTGAAGTTTGTAAATTAGATTTTTTTGTGCATGATATATAAATAAACAAAAATATCACAAACTTTAAAATAACTTTATATATTGTTCTCCTATGTGTCTCTTTGTCTCACTTTGAATCTATTGTAAAATATATTGACAGAATGGTGTATTGTTAGAAAATCTGATATAATTTCATTGTTTTATAATTGGACTTTAGTGAATAATTGATATAGAATTTGTCCCCCAAATTTATATTTAAAAATATATGAATAGTTTTTTGTTAAAATATGTTAAAACATCATAAAATATTTGTTTTAAAATGTACAATATCTGAATTCTTTTAATAAATTTTATGAGACAAAAAATTAATATATATTAATAACATCAGAAATCAATAATAAGTATAATTATTAAGTGTTATATAGTGGTTAAAATAACGCTTTTATTTATACCGAAGAATCTTACTTCGGAAATAACTAATTTGCATACATTTTTAAACACTGAGTTTTAAAAAACTGATATTTAAAAATCATAAAAAATTATATATCAGATAAATCACTATCACAAATATATGTTACATTGCTATTCGTGTTATAGGAAGAACCGAATAAAAAGCAAAACTTTTGAACACATTATGATTACACTAATGATATATTTGACAATCCGCCTTGGTAATACTTTACTCTGTATTTAAAAGTTGTTACTTATATGGTTAGTGTGTTTGAAAATTCTAGTCACCATTCGTACTTTATTATATTTACTAGACTTTAATTTTAAAATGTAGAATTAAAAAGAAACAAAATAAATAAACAAAGATGCATTGCGAAGAATTCGATCAATTGGTTCGTCCTATAAAAATGTCCTGTCTCATAATGGCGATATGGCCACTAAATAGTAATAATCATTTTATAGTTAAATTGTTAAGGCCTTTTCACTACTTTTTTATGATGTCTGTTGCCATGATACATTCAGTATTAACGACTATTGATACAATTAACCATCGTTATAATTTAAACGAAGCTACGGAATGTGTTTTGGTTGCTTCAGTTATTTATTTGAGTATGTTTCGTTTCGTAGCATTTTTAATACACAAAAGAGAAGTTGCGTATATAATAAATACTATGAAATTAGACTGGGCGTTAGCGGATAATGAAAGCAGAGCCATTTTGAGAGAAAAGTGTTATACATTTTATAAATTAACAAAAGTTTTTATTTGTTCAGTCTTTTTTACATCATGTTTATTTGCTTCTGGTCCTATAATTGAGGTAAATAACAAATATATTTTATGCAACTTAATTTGCTTATAAACTTGCGCAATAATTTGGATCTGCTAATTATTTTGAATTGTTATGTAATAATATTTCTTTGAATAAATTTATAAATTATTGGAAAGTTAATAGAATTATTTTACGGAATAACGGAGTCTAATATTAACATTACTTAAATTGTAAATAAGACATTTTATTATCTTATTGCTTTAAAATACTTATATACTTTTAAAAACTTTTTTTCAGATTTTTTCATATTTTTGTCAAGTTTTAGTAGAATTTCTTAAATTTGTTCTATGTTTTATATAGTTTTACAAAATTATCCAGAATTATCAGACTTTGTTTCATCAAAAACTCTGTCGTACAATCAATCATATTTTAAATTACCCACCAGTTCATTTTAATCCACGAATCAGATTAATAGAGGCGCTGAAGTCAGTAAAAGTGAACACATGGGTCTTAAATTAAAGGAATTTCACTCTTGTTTATGCTTGAATTATACTTAAATTATATTTGGATTATGTTTGGATTATGTTTGGATTTCGTTTCGGTCATTTAAAAGTTTTGTTTGGGTTTCATTTATACTTTGTTAAGATTTCGCTGGAGTTTAGTTTGAATTTCGTTAACATTTGGCAACACTCCTTTTTTGGAAGACTAATCGTGATAGAAAATATTTGCATACATATCTGCTAAATTATGTTTAATATAAACATTTAAAATATTCTATAAAATTGTTTGTCAAATTATACATTTAAATAATGTAAATATTTAGAACATAAGAAAATTTTACTACGTATAAATGACTCAAAAATCTTACCAGCCCATATTTTATATCAACCGTATAAGCAGAGATATTAGATGTTCTCAGTAAATTCGTGAAATATTGCAATATTTTTAGGTTATTCTGAGGATATTTTGCGCTATTAGGAAAATACATATTAATTTGAATTTCAACTTTTCATTTATTAGAATGAGGGAAAAACATCGGATGTCCTTTCTCTTCAATCATACCACAATAATAGACAGAAATAATTTTCCCTCGATAACTAATATCTAAAACATAGGTAAACGAAAGAGTATTTCATTAATCCCAAAAATCATATAGCGAAACATTTTTATTATTATTATTATTATTATTATTATTATTATTATTATTATTATTATTATTATTATTATTATTGTTGTTGTTGTTATTGTTATTATTTTACCATATACAGATGATGCTTCAACCATTGCGCAAAGTTCTTTTCAAATCTATTTGAAAAGGTGACCAAAGGAAAGCAAGCGACAATAATTTACAGAATTTTAGCAGGCAATTTGATTTGATGTATCGGTGAATAAATTGTCACATGATTTTATGACAGTTTTAAATTCTTGAACTATTTACTTAACGAACACAAAAATTTATTTGATAAATAAAAAAAAAATTGGAAAACACAAAATACCACTTTGCACCATTGTTTGAAGTTTTGTTAATACGAAGTCTCAAGAGAAGACCGGCAAATATTTAAGACAACTTTAGATGTAATCTGTTTATTGATATTTATAAATATTAGTTTATTTATCGTGTATTTAAACATTGCATTTATATACAGACGTGTAATATATTATATTTTATTTTATTTATTCGTAAATAATTTTCCAACGCATGTTTAATCAACGGAGAACGTTCAATTAAAAATGTCTCAGACGGCTCTTTTCTCCATCTCTTTCTTCGTCGCGCTAATTACCTGGAAAGAACAACTGTGTGCGTGATGTGTCCATAGTGTTTTGAAGTTTACTTAACGGAGCTATACAATAAATCAGTTATGCAGTGTTAATATTGTGATTGAGAATGAAAAAGAGAGAGATGCATTTCAGTATTAAATAAGAGAAAAATATTAATGAGTGTTTCAAGTGTAATTGTGTTGTACAGAGTAACACGGTGTATGAAAAATCTTATCACCTGGTCCATGAAAACTAAAACGAAGTGTAACTATTTTAGTTACATTAATGTTTATGAATTTTATCATTTCTTTTGTACCATCAATGGGTTTGTGTTTAATTTGTTTAATACTCCGTCTACTCAATTAATGTTTAAGAATAAATATTTCTTTTCTCTTTTAGAGACAGATGACTATTGTTAGTGCATTGGTTAATAAACTCAAATTGGTCCTCTTGGCCAAGTTTAATATTTCTACGGTTATGCTTTTCTGTATAATTGTAAAGTACCCATAAATGGGGTTTTATCAAATTTATGTTAAATAACGAAGTGGAGAAAGTTAATTCAATACACTGCTCTGTTTTGAAGGTGCAAAAAAATGTCTTCTTGGTACGAAAATATGCACGTGGGGCAAAGAAATTTCGTAGTTATGAAGATATGGTCAACCAAATGAACGAAGATTAAAGAAGGAAACTACTTTGCTTTTAATCGATGAAAATCAAACCAAAGAGAGGAGACAAAAAAATACTTATTATTTATGAAGAAAAAAACGTCTTTGATCCAAATTTAAAAACTGAATCCTAAAGTTTTCTTTTATTTTTTTTCTACCTCTTTATATCTAATTAAAATTTGTGTATTTTCATTATGACAAGCAAATTAAATTAATACTTTAAAGAAAAAATCTAAAGGTATGACGCAATATTAATAACAAGGATCGTACCACATTAACAATAATTTTAAATCCATTTTGTCTGGTAAACAAACAAGTAGTATTGCATTTTATGATCTATAAGTGAAACAGGCAAAAAAAAAAAACAAAAAAAAAAATAAAAAAACTGAAGACTCTAAAAAAAGACTTAATTTTCAAATTAAAAATATTCACATTAAATATATTAATCTCACAACTAATAGAAAAGCAAAAAATTTAAAAAAGATTAAAAAAAAAATATAAAACTTTTAACAAAGCCGATAGTTCTAAAGGTCACAGAAAAGTTGAAATCCAAAAAAATCAACACTGAATACTTAAAACAATGCTTTTCAGACAAAT
>JABFOX010001824.1:0-12307 GCA_022817665.1 Axea sp. ZL-2020
GGCGGTAGGGCAGATGTTGTGCGAAGCGTCGGGCCCTTAGACTTCCTACGAGATAATCGGCAGACGGCGGCCAGATGCAGTGTGATGCGCTGAAAATCGCCGGGACCTTCGCCTACGGCTATCACGCGCGGATGATGCGACGCCACCATAGGCGCATACGCCACTACTTCCATAGCGGGACTTTCCACTGACAAATGGTAATCGCTCACCGCTATTTCGCGCAACGGAGTCCGAGTACTGTCTGAGAACTCGATGTCGATGTCCAGAAGACCTTCCTATGATATTAATAATTGTTTGATTGATAATATTAAACCAACATCATTCAAAAGTATAATTAATAAAACTAATGAAATATTTTAAATGATTTTTTTTTCACATGCAAAGCTATCCATGTTTCCTTATTATTATTTTTATTGTATTTGCAATATGCATGTGTTCGCTTTAAAACTATTTCTGATTCAAGTAGTTGTTTAACTTTACTTTTTGTTATAATTTAATAAAGATTATTTTATCTTTTCATCAATCAAAAATCAAATTAATAATTTAATAAGAATTCATTTAAAAGAAATCAATTTTTGAAAAAGAAGCAAATTGTTAGCAATGAAAAATTCATTTTTTCATTCAAATAGTAGCAATTAAAACAAAATTAAAATATGTAATTTAGATAATTATATTATCGTATCATATATATATGTATTAAGGAATAAAGAAATAAAAAAAAGTAAACAAACTAACAAACAAACAAACAAAAATAATAGTACTATGCTATTGTATTATAGAAATTAGGAAAAACATACATGATAATAGTACTATTGCATAGACTTTTTTATCCGAATACTTTATCACTGCAAACACTATTATATCATTATTATAATTAAGTTTTACAAAGAATTGCATTACAATACTGATTCGATACTTTAATATTAGCAAAAGTTAGTTATTATTAGTTTTTGGTTTTAAGAATCTTGAATTAAAATGTAACAATTTAATTGGTGACAAAGTTAGCGATGCATCATTTATTAATTCCACAATGCTCAGTTGTGAAAATATATAACCATTTAATTTGAAAAAATTGACAATTTCCAGTTAAACTAGTTTTTCCAATCACTATAAATAAATCTCAAGGTCAATGATTCGAGAAAAGTGTGATTGGCTTTTGCAGAGAAGTTTGCAACCCCGAAGAATTTCGTGTAGCAATTTTTAGTGTACTATCTTAAAGTTCTTTGAAAATTTATGTTAGCAATAAAAAAAAATAGGTACATAATTGAAGATTCTGGAATTATAAAAGTTGATAGATTTACATATTTCATCAAATATTGTTGTTAATATAGAATTAAAAAAATACTTATGTATGCTTTATATAGAAAATTGTCATATTTCTACTCAATTAATATTTAATGCTCCTTCGAAGAGCTTCTTAGTGCAAACACAATCCAATACATGGTTGTATTTTACTTTTGGTCGTCTTGCTTCAAGTTGGCTGGTACAACTCACAGTTTAAGGAAGTAACGTCACCAAACACAATGCACGAATTACACGGCTTTTAAATTTAACTATGCATTACAAAAAATAACCAAACTAACAAGTTTTTAATTTCGTTAGGTTTTTTTATAAATAAACAAACAAAACGAATAATTCGTTAGTTCGGTTATTTATTTTATGTCATTTCCACGAATCATTCATTTTGGAGCATTTTTCAAGACAAAAAATTTTTCTCCAATTTTGATGCCAATTCGACCAGAGTTGGAAATCTCCATGAAACATGCATTTTGGAGCATTTTTCGCGTAAAAAAAATTTTCTCCAATTTTCATTCTATTTCGCGCAAAGTTGGAAATCTCGAGAAATCACTCATTTTGGAGCATTTTGACGGAAAAAAATTTTCGCCAATTTTGATGCTATTTCGGCGAAAGTTGAAAATGACGAATTATGCATTTTGTATCATTTTTAACGAAAAAAAATTTTTTGTGGTATATAACCTGAAACTGCCAATCACGTAGCCAGCTTCAAACAACACGATTAAAAGTAAAATCCAACTATACATTTTTTATTATAAATAAAAAAGTAACATTTTATGTAATTAATAATGTTTCATATTTATACCTAATAGTGCGTATAACATTAAAGTTAAAAAATATAGTAGAATATTTTAAAAATGTTAAAATAAAATATTTTGAAATTAGGCCTGTATGAAGCTATTGTATATGGACTATTGAGTTTGATGATACCCTTTTAATATTACAACTGTCATAAACTAAATTATAATTTTTAATATGTTATAATATGTGTTTTAAGTTATATTTTTATATGTATTCTTAATTCAGCAACGATATTTATGAAATTAGATGGAGTATTTGAATTTTCGAAAAAGTTACTTTTTTTATTGGCTTTTAATTTTAATGAATGCTATATAAGATAAAATTGAAAAGTTCTAAATGTTAAATTAAAAAATATTTCTTTGCAAAATTGAAAATTAAGTAATATTTGGTATTTTATAGAAACTCATGAACGAAATTGAAAGAATTTTATCAATTAAAATACTGAAAGTCACTATTTTGTTTGATTAAATCATTTGATTTGATTTAAGTCATTTTACATTTTTAATTAGTAATAGCTTTTTGATTCTCTGCGAATTATAATTTTATTTTTAAATTCATAATAATATACTAAATTTATAAATATTTGATTTCATACAACGTAAAATCTATTTTTATTTATTCACCAACTCAAATATATTTAATTCTTTTAAAAAGATATTTGATGTCAGGGAAAAATAAGGGTATTTATTTTTAACGTAAAATTTATTATTTTGAAATAAATTAAACGTTTGTAAAAATGTTTTGGAAAAGTTTTAATTAAATATCAGATTATTTACAATTAAAGCAAGTTTTCTAGTATTAATTAAAGACTGTTCGTTATTAAAGAATTTTTTTCAAACGTTGTAATTAAAAGTTATTAAATTTTAAGAAACAATGTTCGAATTTTAAGTAATAAAGAGAAAATTTCACTTGTAATTCGAGTTTTTCATTAATTGTGAGAGTTAAAAGGAGTTTTTAATTGATTTTTCATTTTCCTCAAAAAATAAGAAGTTAATATTGATTAAACAATTACTTATAATATTATTAAGTTCATATAATGCCTAATCAATGCAAACTTTTAGCTTAGATCTGAATTTAAGAGAAATATTTTTAAATTATAATTAAAAACCTAATATACCTTTTTTAAAGGAAATATTATTTGTAAAAAACGATAATAAGATAGCGGAAATGGCATAAACTAATATTCAAATTGATATTGTACTTAAATTAATTTTTATTGACAGTTTGAAATTAATTTTATGTGAAAAAAATTATTTTATATTTATTTCTATGAATTACAATATGTGTAATTTGGTTTGATTCAAATGAAATTTTAGAAGCACTCACTTGATATTGTGCAGTAAGTTTTCTTGTTACAGAGGTTTCAGCCACATAGCCATTTTCAATGGCCGAATCCGGACTGATATTCAGCTGTAAACCTGATACGATTTTTACTGTTAAACCCGTGATCGACACTCTGTCGTTACCCACTCTAATTTCCTTGGCTCCAATAACTCTTCCAGTATTGGGAGACAAAACCTGTACTTCTGTTCTACCGATGCCTTTGCCTTGCACGATTCTTCCTTGCACCAGAGTTGCAATTCTTGGATCTGATACTCTTAGATATGGAGTTACAAGATCAGTAACTCTTAACCAGGTCCGACGGTTTACAAAATACGAAACTCTTCCTGAATCATGGTCTGCGGCAAAGAACCTTAAGCATAAAAAGAAAATTTAAATGTTTGTTGTTTCCCAAACTTATTTTATGTTTGAAAATCTTTAATACATCTGTAGTTCTTTTATTTTTAAAGTTATAAAATAAAATTGTTAAAGACAAATAAATCGATTTTTTAATATTGCATCTTCATAGTTGCATACAAATATGATGATATTATTACATGTTAAAATCGACACCTTATCCCGAAATTGGAAATTATTTAAATATGATTCCAATATTATTGATGAAATTATACTTGAATAAATATTTTGAGATATTTGTTTATGCATTATAATTTGAATAAAAGTAAATAAATCGATGGCACGTAAAATGTATAAAAAATTATTATGTGATAATACGAAATTAAATTATCAATCATACAGAATTGAACACCAAACAAAATTAATTTATACAAATTTTAATATTATAAAATTATATTATTTTTGTATGTTACTATAATTAAATTATATTAGATTATATCATTTATTTAAACGTAATTAATTATTTGTTGAAAAATATTATCTAAATGTAATAAATTAAATTGGTCAGTGGCAATTCAATGACAACATACTCCAGTGTATTATAAATAAATATTTGAAATTATATTACAAAATTATGGGTATTTTTATTTATAATTTGAATTTTATAATTTTTTATTTACTGAGAATTGTTAAAACATTTGTTGAATTTCAATAAGCTGATTATTATTTGATATAATTGATTTCTGTATGGTAAATATATCAGAAATACTCTAATACTCTTAAGAAATAGAACATCAACTATTATCATAGTAATAATAAAAATAGAAATGTAAGACACACAGATAGCGCAATTAAACAGAAATATCAAGAATATATGTCTTTGCGGTTTGTAAAATTGGTATAAATAATAGCCTTACAGTAATTTTCAATTCGGCACAATTTTGTTTTTATTTAAATTACTAAATGCAGATATTCGACCTAGCATATATGTCAACCGGTGTCTGCTGGAAACGCAGCCTACAGCTGGATCCTCTGCTGTCGATAGTATTTATTTCATCCCACTTATCCCGGCCTCGAAAACGCGCCGTTGCACCCTCTTCGATGCTATAATCTTCGTAATCATCCTCGTCCTCGTCGAGGTCTTCTTCGTAATTGACGTCATCATCGACGTTGGGCGCCGTATTTCTTTTACTAATCTTTGCTGGGATGTCTTTGCTCGTTTCGTTTAAACTACGCTTGTTCTTTGCAACCGAGTAAATGGGGTCATCTGGCACCTTCCACGACTTGATTTGGTTCAGTCTGGTGTCACCTACGGATACTTCCAGCGGAAACTCTGGCATCCAGACGGTAAATTTCGCGAGACCCGTATATGTCCCATATTTCACCAGAACGGAAGCGTTGCTCGAACCACGAATTTCTGAACCATCCACATATACGCTGCTGCAGGAAGACGATACCTGCAAAATCAGGATGTGCATTTTTATTTCTAATTACAATTTTTTCTATCGCTAGTTCAGCAAATAAAAAGTCATTTTAACGTTAAATGTTAATATCACAAAAATCAACTAATTAAAACGAAAAAATTCGAATAGATATTTCAAAAGCAAATTAAATATTTTTAAAAGACTCAAATTCATTTCTTTAAACTATGAAAATATTTTATTCTGTTCCATTATTTTTTCTTGAAGTAAAAAATGGTTTTGTTGTAAGTTCTCAGATACGTTATATGAAGTGGTATTTTATGGAGTTCATAAATAAAGGTATTAAAATGTTACGTAACATTTTAAATATAATTAATATAATTAGAACTCGTTTCCTTTACATCGAATGCTTTGAATTTATTACAATATACACGAACTATAATGAACATGAATTATTTACGGTAACTTTATGTGATTATCTGTGTATTATTTGATTAAATTATTCTTCTTCTTATTTTATTTATAGTTAAATTTTTCGATCTAATAAACTAAATTTGATAAATTGAAACGGAGAGATTTTAATTTAGGAAAAAAATCAATAATCAATACATAGTAAAATATCCAGTGACTAGCAGGTAACCAATGCTTGACAAACAAACCAAAGAAATATAACGACTGAACGTAAATTTGATTATTTAACCGCGTGTTTGACGAATTGCAGTCTGTAGTTCAGCAGTCCATCATTGAGCTACTAAGTTTCGCGTATGAGTATTCGACAGAAAAATGTATTAGCCCAATTTGAAAAATCTAACAACGATTAATCATTGTTGAGCTATCAGTGATATATTTTACATCAGCTGAGTTCTTTTTATGTCAATCACTGGGTACTTTGCCTTATGTTACATTGTCACATGTACTATGCTTTATGTCACTGAAGCATTTAAAATAGTCACAGCAAGTGATCGAAATGTCTGTGAAATATAATTGAAAGCCTGGATCAAATAAGTTGACATTCGATCGAAAGAAAGTCAAGCTATTTCCCAAATCATGGGGTTTTAATAAAAATTAAAAATAGATATCTCAAATATTGAACTTCCTAGTATTTGTAAATCGATTTATTCGAACATTTTCTTTTAAGCATATTTTCAGTTACTTGTGTACATTAAAGACCAGACCGCTATTTAGAATATAAAAGTGTTTTTGATGAATTTTTAAGTTAATGCATTAATGTTTTATAAAATTAAGACAATTATTTTATAGAATGTTGAATATATCAACAACGCCAGACTAGTTACGATAGGGTGATTCGTTCGACCGAGTGCATACTTACATTTTAGTAATAAATTATTATTAAAATATTTTTAAAAATAATATTTGCCATTTCAATTTCACTAGTGTTCAGAGCAATATATTTGTACTTAAATAATAATATTTAAAAATGAATTAAAAAGCGAAATAGTAAAAGATGCTGCGTCACTTTTATCCTATAATATATAAATTACAATAAAAAGAGCTTAAAAGTATAAATAATTATTAAATCTGAGATAATTTTTATACGTTTTAATTTTCATAAAGCTGCTACATATTACGATGACAATAAAATAAATCATTGTATTTGAGCATTTCAATGAATAAAATCAATTTGTTACACAGAAAGAATTGTTTAAAAAAATTCACAGAATACTAATGGAAAATTAAAACTTGTTTAATTTTATATTACAATCTATGTTCTGTTTCAAATTATTTATTAAATAAAAAAATATTAACAATTTATAATTTGAACAAATATTATTCATTAAATTTCTCTTTTTAATAAAGAAATAATATTTATTAAATATTAGTAGTTTTTAAAAAGTTATAGGTTGCATTATGAATAAAAAAGAACATTTTCTAATGAAATATTATCATTAGACAATCGATACACAACTATTTATATGTAAATAGTAAAAAAGTTACAAATAAATAGTAAAAGTATTGTAACTGAGCGAAATGTTAAATTTATTAAATAGCATTGTAAAACATCAATAATTAAAGTACTGCCAAGAAAACAATGTATAATCGAATAAAACTAACAGTAATAATAAAAAGGAAAGCATTCAGTTTGTTATATTAAATGTGTATAAATAATGAAATATATACATATATTTTTTTTTGAGAAATTGTTTTTATTTTTAAAATAATATAAAGTTATTCTTTTTTATAAAATATATCCCAAATAAAAAATTCCTCAATATTTGAACTATAAATGCGTCGTTTGATTGTATTATATGCAAATAATGTAAAGTAAACGAGTGATTTTTTAATATTTGGGTAATAATTGTCAAACATATACATCTATATATTCTTTATCTGGATATATTATCATACAACTATATCTATATAAATAAATAATCTTTTACGAACTAAATAACACGAGAAGAATGACATTGTAAAGTAAAATGTAACTTTTATAACGTTTATTTATTTGTTACAGTAAATATAAAAAAAAATATATTTCGAATTTCCTTTGTCAATTAATGCTTTTATAAAACTAAAATAATAATAGTAATAATCATTTTATAACACCAAACAATAGTTTTTAATCTTTGAAAAAACCAAGAAATACAAATATTAGGTTTAGAATCGTTTAATAAATATTATTATTTGAATAACAGACTATTTTATTAAAATTTATTTGAAAATAAAAACAAATTATTCATCAATTCAAATTTACCATATTAATTTATCATATTCAATTGTTAATATTATATTTTTTATTCGAAAAAATTCACTTGGAAAAAGGTAAAATTCGCTATATCAATCTACAATATACTTTTTCTCAACTTAAATACAAATCTAATTTTAAATTTATTTTTCTGCTTGATTCAATTTATTTTATTAAAATAATGATATTCGGTTTTTAACGAATAAATAAGTTTAACAAGTAAACTATTTTTTGATTTACTGGAAAACTACATTTTATAACTTTTAACAACAAAAATGTTGAAGCATATTTATGTGTTTTTCAGATTACACCCGATTTTTAATGTAATTTTTAATTTTATCATTAATTTACATTTTTTCTTGAAGCTTCATCAAGGCTTATTGAATTTTTTTATATGCAATTAGTTCGGGTGTATAAAGTGTTGCATAATTTTATCCAAAAATATGTCTCGTCCGAGTGCGCTTCCAAAAATACATTGTAGCAGACTGGTCTTAATGAGATTCAAAAATTCAATGCGATTAGTCAGACACTGCATTTGACCCTAATTTTGGCGAATGTAATTACGTGACCGTATAACGAAAATATAATTTATTTGTTTATTCTAGTAAGTTTAATGCACGAATCAGTCATCCGACAAACATCATCAGCGACTTGTGATAACAAGGAACAACTGTAAATGTGTAAACTTTTGTGAAAAAGTTGAAAACTTGCAGTTTTATTTGTTGGTGTAATTCAGATTTTTTGTGACTGCAGAAGTTAGTTTGATTAATTTTATTTAATTAGTTTTGTTAGTTTTCTCCTCTGCTATTTGGTTCAAGAAAAGTATTCAATTTGTGAATTTTATTTCGTTATTTGCAATATATACAAATGTATTTTATTAATAATATAAATTAGGTTAATTATTCGCAGATGGATTTTTCGTTTAGTTTATTTGTACGAATTATGCAGTTTTTAAAATAATCGAGACTTAAGTAATAAAATATTGCGTTCTATTAACCAAATGATTAAATTAAAACAAATATTTAATTATATTTTTAAAGATATAATATGCAGGGGAATTATTTTTTTATAAATACTTGGCTCATGGCACACTTACGATTTATGACACATTTACAGCAAAGTGCAATTTTAATGACACTTTGTATCATAGTTATGAGACACAGTTTTCTACATTTTTATACATAAAAAAAATTAATCTAATATGTACCTTAATTTTTTAGATTTTATTATACCTGAAATATTTCAATATCCAGAGAAGGATTAGTTCACCATCTTTAACTAACAGAAAATTTAACTAAGCTTTCACCTGGCAAAAATTTGGCAGAAGATTGCCAGGTTATTATCAAACTATGGGTAGCCTGTATTTTCATTTGAATTCAAATGACAATAACATTGCGTCCCTTTTGATTTTCAGTTCATAAATAAACTCTTTTAAATATTCATCTGACGCACAGATGAATTTCACTCGACTTTATTAATTCAACAATGTTCAACAAAGTCAAAACTTCAATAATAATGCAAGAAGATAAGCCAAACTATCGAAATTGCAGAACATTTGTAAACTTTGTATAATACCATAAATCGCAGATAAAAGTCCAACACAAACTTTTCAGAAATGCAAAACTTTTTGCACGCTTGAAATGTAATTTTATGCACTTTTGTGCGCAAATTCCCTAGGGAATTATAAGAGCGTTGGAGATAATAAATTATAGATGTACAATAAAGTAAAAAATTCTCATTTTTTCCCCAAATTTTTGCTTTACCTTCAATACGCTCTCATCTTCGGAGTGGCAGGAGGATTGCAGCGTGACATCACCTACGTTTCCAGACTGACTGACGATGAAGACTTTCATAGCTTGGGAAACTTGTCTTCCGGTAAGCACTGCGGTGTTCATGACTTCCCAGTTCTGCAAAGTGTAATTAATGTCCGTTGGATAAAAACTTTCAAATTTTACGCGCTCAGGTCCATCGCCTAATTGTCTGGATTTTAACGCTGGAACTTTATCGAACAACCTCATCTAATTGAACAGCTATTTATTTACTGATTCATTAAGCGACGTTTTTTTTTTTTATTTTCTGAGTTTCGCTCGAAAAAGCACAAGTTTATTGTAACTGAATAAATAATGCGAACATATACGAAGAGAGTAGTTTAAGTAGATTTAAATTGAAAAATTTTACTTTTAATTTCGACTATTACAAAGTTCATCTTTAAAGTTACGGAGTAGATATTTTGTATAATTTATAATCTGATTTGTACTTTTAAATGTAAGTGCATGAGGTATGTGAGAAATCTTATGATTTATATGAATTAAATTTGCGATTAAAAATTTCTCCTTCCATTTGCAAGTGATAAATGAATTTCAGATCGTACTGATTTATTTACATTGTTCATTTATGTAAATTCATTAATTTAAATTGATTGAAAAATCAATGAAGAATCATCTAATCATCATATTGGTTCTATTTTATCCATATGCATTTATGATCGGAAAATCTGGGTCCATCTTATTTTCACATAAAATCTTCTGTAATAAAAAAAGGTTTAGTTAAAATTGTAGCTTGTTCAGAAATTTCAATCTCAGTTAGGATAGTAGAAATTTAAATCAGTTATGAAATAAATTAAATTTCCATTGGTGTTTGTTTTTTAATGTCAAGTTGCAAAGTAAAATATTCCAGCTATATAGATTTCTACTAACAAATATAGAAATTTGGGTCAAATTCTTACGTAAAATATTACTTAGAATTGTTGTTGGAAATATAAATATAATTATTTAAATATGATAATTTATATGAGACCTAAATTGTTTTTATTCTATCTTCCGAAATCATATTATTTATACCTAAAAAATCTTCTATGAACGTGTATAAAACAATATAGACTTATACGGATAGAATAAACATGCATACGAGGGGATATAAATTTGCATATTCAAGAATGTCATTTTAATAGTACTCATATGATACGAACACACGTGTTTATGATTTCTAGTCAAAGGTATTCGTTTCATTAGATTAATACAGTTATTTGTCAAGTCTGCATGAACATAACTTGGATTTATATATCCAAAATATGGATTCCTATCGTCATAATGCAAGTTCAACACGATTACACAATAAATAATGAAAAAACAAAAAAAAAAAAAAACAACATTTGTATTAATTAAATTGTATTTATAACAAAGTTTTGAACTCCTGCCGCACACGTCATATATTTAATTTTTTATCCATTAAACCAGCTGACATTTTGAAGTTAAAAGAACAAATTTAATTTCACAATAAGAAACAAAGTCATTTTGCACTACAAGGCGAAACTGTTTAGAAATCCGAGTGCAGTTCAAAATTATATTTAATTGCAATTAAATGTAATGTTTTTATTAAACATTTGAATTTGAATATCTTTAATTACAGCAAGAATCCTCCTTCTCTTCTTTGACTTTCTTTCCATTTTATCAAGATTGTGAAAAAACGAGTTTTAAAACTTATCCCATTAAAGAACATTATTATAAAACTTTAATTTGGAGATGCTATAGAAGCATGTTTATCGAGTATTAGATATATTTCTATTAAAAGTCTTGGGTGAAAATGACCAACATTTATAATTCGATAGCAGTAAGTTGTTCAGCACAAAAATTGTATTGCATTATCCAACATCTCAATTAGCAATACTTTTGAATAAAGACTCGATAAAGAGAAAGTTTTAGGCCGAAAGTAGACGATACCAATCCCAAACGCACCTTAAATTAAAAACCTGCTATTTTTATTAATTGCACCCATAAAACTAACGTCAATACAAAAGTTATATTTTACACAATTTCTAAAGTGCAGAACTTTTCCACCGAACTAAAACTTTTTTAATAACTCGAGAAGCTTAAATGCAAAAAGAAAATAAAAATATTGTTTTAACTTTAACATTATATTATACAATGTTACATGATATCTCAGCAGCAGAATTAATTAAATATAATTTAATTAAATATATCTTATTACACATATATTGACTTAATTATGATATCTAATTTATTTACAAAGCTAGAGCTACTTTGTGCGATGATAGCTAAATGTGATTAGACTTTGAACACATTCATTATTTAACAAAATTATTAAAATTTAAATATTGCTAAGATATTAGAAATTGCATTTTATTACCTGGTATAAATTTGGATTTTGAAAATTAAAAATATTCACTGGATTTAAACTATTGAAATTATTATGATCTATTTATATATATTTAGTGTAAATACTTGTATTAGTATTCAACATAACAGAAAATTCCTTTTATACGGATGTCAAATCGAAGCAGTTTATACTCGATTGTTAAATCTGTAGTCTGAAATTCAAACGAGGTTTATATGATGCATTGATGTTTTCGGAAAAGGATTTCGTTTTAATTAATATTAAGCTATTTTAA
>JABFOX010001825.1:0-12307 GCA_022817665.1 Axea sp. ZL-2020
TTAATTTATTCAAACATACTACAGGAAGATCTGACACACTTATTTCTTGAATTATTTCACAATGAATTCTGCTTGTGACAACTTATTATACCTGAAATGCAGAGGAATTTTGGGAAATTTGTTTATCTAGCAAATGTTGAAACTATCCTCAATCGTGGATAAGGCACAACTCAACACGTTGTTCCATGTTACTTGTCACTCGTTGAAGGACTATGTTGTTAATAGCTTGAATTTCCAGTGCAATGTTGTGCTTGAGATCATCCAGTGTATGGGGGACGTGTATCCTAAACCTTATCTTTTAAGTAACCCCACAGAAGGAAGTTTGCTGATGTCAAATCTGGAGATCTTAGTGGCCATAGGTTTTGGATATTTTCCGGTCGTCAAAGAAATATGTGATTAGTGCCACAGATTCATTTGATGCATGGTATGTTGTACCGTCCTGCTGAAAATATCCTTGATTTTACATTGTCTAGTTGCCCAGCAAACTCCATGAAAATCCATCGGTATTCTGCAGTGTTCACATTGTTTTTAAAAAAAATTAATCTCACTATTCTCTGTGCAGATATCGCGCACCAAACTTCGGTTTAACCGGATTTAACCGGATAGGCGATTCATGAATAACATGTAGATTTTCGTTGGTCCAATAGCGTGAGTTATTTGAGTTCATATATGATAATATGGATAAATGGAACCATGCTTCATCCGTGAACAATTTCTTCGACAATATGGCAGGATTTTGCACAATGAACGCCTGAAACTAAAGACAAAAATTCAGTCGTCTCTTCTTGTCTGGTTCCTGTAGCTGTACCTTGTTTCCTACGATAAACGTTCTAATGATTTTTTAGATAACTGCTCCAGTCATGCTCTTACATCAACAGCAACCGTGGGAAGCCTAGATGAACTATGTTCCACTTTTAAACTCATCAGAGGTTCAGTTGTTTCCAATTTGTTTACCAGTTCCAGTTTTGTGTTTCTTTTGGGAGGATTCCGAACGCCAAATTCTCTGTGGTATGCCCTTTGAATAGCTCTAATTGAATTCGTAATCCAGTATTACTTCACAAGGAATCGTTGTTCATTTATTGTTTAATCCCTCCATTTTCACATTGACTAAAATAAAATCTCAAATACAGTTGCTGACAATGAAACTAACAGTTACGAATAAAACATGAATATCTGCGCATCTAGTGAGAGATAATCGAAATTCCAGAACATTCGAAATTAGATTCTCGTTAAAAACGCTCCACAAAAATTAGTCGAAATTTTGAATTTTCTGTAAAAGTGCCGTAAAACAATAAATAATATACCATTTTTCCGTAAATATTGAATCATGCTTTGTCCATTTTACGAAATATATATTAAATAACAATGCTTTAGAAGTCGTCTTGAGCTTCCTTATACCAGATTTTAACTTTTAATAATATTGTTTTTCCTTGACTACATAAAATATTTTATTTTTCTTGGACGACCGTACCAACATACTGATCTAATTTTAAAATTTATCTTTGATATGTTATGTTTATTGGATTTATTTTTATACACATTTATATTAATTTAAATTCGATGCAAATGTTGACTAATTTGAATTATTATTTCTCAATCGAAATCATAATTTTTCTCGAGACACAGAAGAACATGAATAAAAGAAGAGAACTTTAGGAAAACAAATACATAAAATATTATGCGTTTATAGATTATTTATGTTCCAGTACACGGGGATCGTGATGCTTATAATATAACATTTTTTCATTTAGTTACGGTTTAAAGTAAATATTGAGTTTATCGTCCAGTAGGCGTCCTTCTTAGCGTGAGACAAAACTCCGACAATTCCTCCGAGAATAATAGTTTGCATCACTGATTCCGAAACACTCGGAGTCGCGGCCTTTGAACCGAATACAATTCGGGTACCTAATAGCCAGTCTTCTTAAAGTTTATAACTAAGTAAAGACAATTTATATTCACGAATGCTCTCTCACTCAAACTACAGTCTAAGTAAATAAGTTATGAAATCTAAATCTCTATTTTTATCGCTATTTTTGTTCGAAATTAAGGTGAGATGTCAAGGATATATTGACGCAGTTAGTGTCTTTTTAAGTACCAATTATATTATACATTACTTTTTCTTTAACTGACCAGATCAGAATTCTGTAAATGTGCAAGAATTTATTCGAATTAAAAGTCTAAACCTTTTAACAATATGCTAATGTATTTTGAAAAGTACAGCTTTTATGTGAGCAGACGACAAATTATAGATTACAAAATACATTCATATATTTTATTAGAAATGTTGATTTGAATTTGAAATAAATTTTCCCTCGCTCATTGAATTATGCTGTGGTTAGTTTATGATAATATAATGTAGTGATACCATTTGTATTTAAGAATATCCCAATTCCACGAAATCATCCGTAATACATGACCTTAAAACATTTCACTCGCATTTACCGTACTTCACCGCTTAACTCACGTCGTTCGTATATTATCTATCGCGCTGTCCATTTATCTGTTTATTTATATAATTATTATTACAGAATAAAATACACATACGCCAGTAATAATTAAATATGGTTTATAAAATGTTAATTTCTTGTAAAACAGTGTTAATAAAAGAAGACAAATGTATGACAGATTCCATGCAAGTGGTGTAAATGAAGATATAAGAGAACACGGAGATAGGTTAATTAATGTGGTTATTTTAAAGGAAATTTCTGGATTATAAAGCTGTAGAAAGTATAAAAATAGAAACAATGCAAAAGTTGAGGCACCTAAAGTAAAATATTTTAAATCCTATATAATAGATAGAATATTGTTATGTTAACTTGTTTCTGTAAAAATCATATACTTTTTTGATAAAGTTTTGATTTGTTTACAATTAAAATATGATTTACAACAATTGTTTTAATAATTTATTTACAATTTTATTATTTATACATTTATATATGAACGAAATGTTACACTTTGTCATGTTTATAATATAAGATATATATAAATTAGACAGTACAAATTTTCAAAATATCTGTAAATATTTAAATATAATATAAAAATACGTATATTTAATAATTGAAATTTGAAAATTAATTATTGCAATACAAAACTTTTTGGAAGCATTTTCTCTTTCTCATTTTTGTTTTTTGTGATGGATTACCCTGGTAAAAATAAAGTTTTTGAAAGACGCTGAATAAAACGTGAAACATTTTTCAAATCAATCTGAAAAAGTTCGAAAATTAATTTGAAAAGGAAAGAAAATTGTGAAACAAGTTTAAGATGTCACTTTTTTTGTGCAATTTACCAACACTTTTTCGTACTATTGTATACTGTTTCCATATTAACTTAAATTAATCAAATATACGAATTGCACATCATAAAAATATAAAAATATCTGACAAAATCTATGAAAGTATGAAAAATGAATTTATTGTTTCTATTATGACTTGATGAGTGAATTTTTAGTCTTAAACGATAAGTAATGAATGAAAAATGTTCGAAAAAGATTAAAACATACAAGTTTAAATACCAAAAATTTCTAATAACATTGAAAATCGAAATTTTTATTGTATTTATTATTGTATATTAGTTTTACAATTAAGTTTAATTTTGTTTATCGTAATTTATAGTTACGAATATTAACGAAGATTTTTTAAATTCAAGTGGTGTTCAATAAGTTCTTGGAAAATCCAAGATATGACGTGTATAGCATCGAAAAAGGTTGTTTGTGTATCATTTCTATCTATACTACGGTTTAAGTTTCAACTTTATTTATCACATGGTTTTATTGTTATAGGCGATTGAAGCATCAAATTTGTGTTTATTTCGAAATATGAAAAAAATTGGTTGCGTATGGTGATTGAACACTTGTTTTTAAATGGCTTGATGCTGAATGTTGTTAGAGTTGGATATAGTTTATTGTACAACTGCTACTGTATTTGTGTTACGATATGACAATATTTGCCTTATCGAATTTTTCGTTCAATATTTTCCTTTCGACGTTTTTCCGAATCGCTTTTAGTAATTTTCTTGTATTTTTTATAAATTTTTCTCGCTTTTTCTTATATATTTTATTTTCACAAAATTATTTTTTGAAGGGTAATTTAGTGAAGTGAGAAGGCATTTTAAATATACAGTTGCGATTTGTATACATATTAACAAGATACATACGTGGTCATAAATTGATAGTCCGTTGTTGTGAAATCAATCTACATCAATTTGAGGAATGTAATATTAAACCGCCAGAATTTTTATGTTTTATTCATCAACAACTTAAAAGACATGAAGAATATTTTAGATTTGAAGATATCAACAATACACTTTCTATGTAATTATCTTTAAATATCAATAAAAATATATTTAAAAAAATATATTGGAGTTAAAATCTTCTTTCAAATAAAGAGATGCTGTAAAAAGCAACAATGAAAATCAAAATACTACCAGAATTGTACAATTACAAAATAAAAATTCTAATGTTCTATTATAGATAAGTTATTCGACAGTTTAAAAATAACTTTTGTTGAAAAAAATTACTTATTACTTAATTAATAAGTAACTTATTATATATCAATGCTTGTGCAAAATTAATATTTTTTAAAACTTATATTATTTATATAATGAAGTTTTTATAATATCACAAAAGGTCTAACTATTTAAAATAAATGAAACAAAAAAGAAAATTAACATTTCTTCCTGATAATAGTGCTTATTACATAATTATTTGTTTTATTTTATCGATTTTGGTTATGAGTTCAAAATTATTTAAAGATTTTAAAATCCATCATACAAATCTTTTATTGTACAATATTTGATAATGAATCAAACGTTTTATCATAATGAAATGGCATTGAGCATATTAATACTTATGTGAATATAAAATTACTAATCTAATAAAACAGAAATTAGTAACTTGAATTTAATAAATAAATTAAAGTGAACACTGTAAATATGACCTAGGAATATTTCCATTCGTTAACAAATCCGTTAGTTATTTTTTTTTAATTTAAATATAATTCTGATTAAATAAAATTAATAATAATAATAATAATAATAATAATTTTAATTGGTGACATAATAAAGAATTATAAATTGTTATTTACAATATTTATGTAAAGCAATAACGTTTTCTTTTAATTATTAATATTATATTTTATATAAATAATAAACTAAGAACTGAAAATATGTTACTATAGTTCACTTATTTAAATAATTTTGTTTTTGGTGTATTTAAAAACGCAAAATGTAATGTAATATTTATTTAAATTGTTTTTTATTAATTCATTTAATATTTTGAATCTGAACTCCACATAATTCTTATTGAAATTGTGTAGAAAATGAATCTAATAATAAACAAAACACTGTATATATGATTTCAAAGCAAATTTAAATTTTATTTCAGGCAAAGTAACCAGGTTTATTAAAATAAAATTTAAGTATATTTTTAAACTGCTTTTCATCAGGTATGCATACACAGTAGCTCAATGATCAAAAGCATACATACGGAATCTGTGGAAAGTTCAGTTCCCACCTGTGGCATAAAAGCACTTCTTTTATGTTTTGTTTAGAAATAATTAATTTATCGTATTTTTTCTTGTTAATGGTGCACTCATATAATATTTTTGTGTGTCGTAATTCACGAGTACGCACACACGATGGATAGAATGTAAAAAATATACTTCAAAATTCGATTTATTATGTCCGACTATTTTAACATGAATGGCCATTTAAACTTGTTTTGGATTGCCCTCTAAGAAAAAAGTAATAAAAATGAATTAAAAATTATTCACAGAATCTAATTTTTTAAAAATGGTGTTTCTGTTCTTAAAACGAATATTGGATATTAAAAAGTTGAATGCTTTGAATTGTTTCTTAATTTTTGAAACTAAATAGCAGAGATATAATAAATAACTATTCAAAAAATTCACTTCTGAGTTATATTTCGTAATATTTGAATTAATTTATTAATTATTTTCTTGATACAACTTAAACTTTTTTGTTACTTTTTTCTCGTAAGATGATTATAAACATATATATATATATTAATATCGATTTACCTTACTCCCTTATAATTGCTTTGTACTTTTTGGACTCGTTCATAATTAAAAGTAAAAATAGATAAATAAAAATAAAATGTTGTAAAAGAAATAATAACACAGAAGTGCAAACTATACAAACGTAAATAGTATATTTTATATTGATTTAAGTAATAATATTCTCTATCAAAATGAGATTCATTCAAAGAACAATACAGTCTTAATTATCAATTGCAAGATAAAGAATAATTATATATCAATTTTTTATATTACAATTTATAAACAATCATTGTGTTAATTATTTTATTATAGTAAATCTAGAAAAATATCGAACTGAGCGTTTATATTTTCTATTATAATTGTGATGGTTTGTTAAAGATATTATATGTATATGGTGTATAAAAGACGATATTAATCTTGCTTCACAACAAGAGTAAAAAGTTCATAAGTATAATGAATTTCCATTCGAGTTATGAAGATACTTTGTAATTTTGAATCAATTGACAAATACACTAATTCAAAAAATATATTGCAAAAGGATTGCAATTACATTGTTGTCGGTGGACATTTTGAGAAACGTAAGATGAAGCTGATTGTATGTGCTATATATAAATGACCAAAGATCATTTTCTACACTGTTGAAATTATAAAGCTTACTTGCATATTGTTGATATAAAGGATCGAGGATCATGTTTTGTATCTTGTCGAAGTTTATTCATGAAAATGGTGTTACGTTATTGTTCTAAAATTAAAACTACGTACTTAGAATTACGATTCAATAAGGAACAATTATTTGTAGTAAATATTTGTAGAATAATTTATAATTTAATTGATAAAAGTATATATTTTTAGTTTATGTCAGTTTGCTCATTAAATTTTGTATAAATCTGTAGGACATGTAAATCTGAAAGGACATGACATTGTGCTTTTGATTCTGCCTTTTTTTATACTATGTCTTATAAAAGCATATATCTATATTACCTATTTATAATAAAGCTAGTAGATTGTAATAAAAAATAGAAAAATATATTAGAATAACGAAAATTATCATGACTATTACTTTCTAAGTATAATTCATAAATTGTAAAAACAAAATATTCTGAGTCTGTAGAATTATCAATATTATTTATGACTGAGAAAAAATTATGACATTTAATTCCACAACAGGGACTAATTCCAATTGCTAATTTCATGATATATTTTGCGATATTTTGGAAACATATAAAACATATATTAATTTATGGTAAAATGATCATAGCACTATATTTAAATTGGTTACTGAAGGCAAGAAAAGAAATATGTCACAAAGTTCGTTGACCTGTATTAAAACTATATATTATATTAATGTTAAATGCATAGTAGTAATTCCTTCTGCACGAATATTATTTTGTTACTAGCGCTCTCAACTATAATTGCATATTCAACAAAACATCCTAAAATGCTATTGTTTCTAATTCAACTACGCTTCTTGCTTTAAACCATTTCTTCATTTCTTTTTGTTTAGCTACAGTTTCCCAAATCTCGTTCGTGCTACATTGTATGAGTATCAAAACAGGGAAAAGAAACGTCTGAAACTAACAAATAAAATCTCACTGACAAAGCACTGATCGTATTTTCAACACAAATCTAGAATTTTCAAAAGTTACATTTCTTGCCTTTCCTATTCATTAAAATTTAGCTGTTTACGAATCTTATGAAAACAATTACAAAATTTCGACACATGGAAACTGAACTATAGCATTTCGAAAACATTTTTGCATTTAAAGCAAATAAAGCTTCAGTTTAGTGTATTTAAAAATAATAATAAATATTAAAGTAACTGAATTCTTAAAATGAATACGTGATTTTAATTATTTGAAGAGCGTGTTTATCATGAGGTTTTTTTTTGTTTTATTTATTATCCTATTCTACAGGGTGATCGGAAAGTCCTTTTACACTACCTTTGAAACTACAGTTATGTACAGTTTACTTCTTATTGGTCCAAAACGCCTGTGTTGGTTCCTTCATACTCGTAGCATAATTTATTTCGTCTCCATGTTCGATTGCTCATCTGCAATAGCATTTTAAGGGAGATACTCCAAAAGGACTTGTGTGGGCCATATCCTTACCAGTAATTTTGACTAAGTATTGTATTGCATACTGTTTCCGGTATCACTATCGGTGTTGCCAGATCTATCGATCTTATCCATAATCGATATTTCGTATTTGTGTTACACATTTCCTTCTTTCTTTGCTTCATAGAACTTTGTTAAAGCAGTGTAAAAGAATTTTTCGCTCATACTATATATCATTTATTACAAGATAGTGCAACTCTACTCATATTTGCTATTTATATTAAATTTACATAAAATTAATTTGTTTTTCACAGTAAAATATTAAATTGTTCTGAAAATTCGTATCGATTTTTGATCGAAAAGTTTGAGTACATTAGAACGATTGAAAACAAATGACATGTGTTCATATCGTAAAAGACAGTACTTGAGTCATATTTGGGAAACAATTTGGTTATGGTGTGTTAATTTTTGTCAGTTTTATATATGGAAGAAAACAAAGTGTATTTTAGCCATTAAATGCTTTTCTTTTATCGGAAAGGCAAACATACTACAGAACTGGCAAATAAGATATCTGCTCTTTATGACGAAGGTGTTGTAGCTAAAAGAACTATATCAACTATGACACGAACTTTCCGGACAACCCAGTAATTAATTTTTTCACGATTATAACAAAAAATATTAATTATATTATTTGTAATCATTTTAAAACAATTATATTATTTGTATTAATTCTAAAACAAAAAAATGTCGGCAATTAAGATTTGGGACAGATAAGTAATTTTTGAAATATTTTTCATAAGGTTAATAAAGGGTTTACAAGATTAATTAAATAAAAATTTTAAGTAAAAGTTTGCAGTATTCATAACTGTCATATGTATAATATAATTTTAGACTTTACACTTAAATAGTGTATAATTAAAAAATAGGTTACTATATTTTATCTACTTTTTCAGAAAACAGTAACATGCATTTTCATATTCATTCAATATTGATCCTGTGTTAAAGTAATAGTAATTGTACTTGAATTAGTATATGAACAATACGTCTCTTTCATTGACGTTGATTAAATATCGATTGCTGAACATTGAATCAATATGAATAATTTATATTAATTATGTAATAATTTAAGTTTGAATTTACTTTGATAATTTAATATTAATTGGATGTTAAATTTCAATATTGAATCAATTTTAATTTAACATTTAATTAATATTAATTGTTAGTGCCAATTCAGTATGAAGCCATCAATATCAAATCAATGCTAATACTAATATTGAATCAATGTTATTCTTCCCTTAGAGCCTGATTAACTTTAAACCTTTTTCGATAAAATCTTGAGAATTTAACATTATTATTATAATACTATTATTATATTAACAATAAAATACTTTAATTTAAAAGATTTAAATAGAACTTTAACTGAATTCAGTATTCCTTTACACGATATTAAGCTTTTGGATTTTAAGAAATGCATTTTTTAAAATGATATCAGCCGAAAATGCAAAAAAATTTTATTGACAATTTAATTTTGTAGTATTAATTCATATATTTAATATTGCAATTCAATATTAAATAATTTGGCAGTGAAAGTTTAATATCTGATTGTTCATAAAATATGTACTAAATTGTTTCTAAATTAATTCTGAAATACAATAATATTTATTCGTAGAGTACATTTATTTTTGTTAATCTTGTGATATGATAAATGCACATATTTCATCGATCATTCTTGCGTATTAATTGAGTCAATAATTATAAAAATGTTTCTGAACATGCTGTAGACTTCAGGCTAGAAATCGTGGAAATTAAACTTGATTGAAACACGCGATAAAAAAGAAAAGAGCGTGAGGCAATGGAGCCTCATCATAACTTTAGCATTACTGATCTTAATATGTATGACATGAACTATTATTTAATCATGCTTTCAAATTCCGAGCAGAACTACATCATAATCGTTTAAATTTTAGAAGTGTTAGAAGGATGTTAAGGAATGGTAGACCTCGGTTGCAGAAACCCATACTTAGGCTACGTAACGGCATGTGAAGTGAGATATTTTATTCAAATTCCTAGATGGATTATATTATCGTTAATTAATTATTGTAATTGTTGAAATGTAATTAAGAAATGAAAGAATATAGGAATATAGTTTAAATATATCGATAAACTGGCTAATGGATATATAGTGTATCATCTATCTTTCGACACTCCTGTCGCTTTACACATAGAAGTTATTTATTTATTCTTACTTAATTACAATAAACCACTCAATTTTAAACAAATGAGAGTATCTTTATTGTACAATTCAACCATTACCATCTACATTAAACCAGAATTGTTTACAAGATCTTGATCCTTGTGTCACGATCTTTATTATTTGGATTGATTTTAATTTTATTTGAAAGTGACTCGTTCACCATTGGGATACATTATAAATTGTGGGACTCCATGCAGAATTTTCTTCAACCCGCGAAACATTTTTGTGAATGTTTTTTTTTATTTTCACTAACTAGGCCTAATTTTCTTTAATTAACCATTTATATATCCAACTACCAGAAGATTGAATGTTTGATGATGTGATTTTTTGAGTAACTGTATTGTCATAGAAATGAAATTATTTTTAAAATTGCTCAACAGATATCACCAAATTTCATTTTACAAATCTCAAAATGTGACCTTAACTGTATTTCATTTTATCAGTAATAAAACAATTGAATATAGATAGATAAATGGATTTCTTAAATTGATTTTTCAGAAACAGATTCATGAAGTAAAACAAATATAACTCAAACATAAAGTTATACATTTTAAACTAAGTTTCTTCGTTCGATTCGGGACATCCAAACCGACATTCCAATATAATAAATAAATTACTTCTTATTCTTGAATTATGAAATTTGGTTGAAGGTGTTATGAATTTTGTTTCTTTCTGAAGGGATTCTATGTTGATTGACTGTTGTCAATTTTTTGTAACAATAATTGCAATCTTTATATTTGAGTCCGTGTTCTCCAAAAGGATAAAATCAGATGGGAGGGATTAATAATAAAAATTATAAAAGGTTTATCCTGAATAAATTATTGATCCTTCTAGTAGTAATTATCGTAGCATTTTTCACTTATTAGTAGCACAACATTTAAAATGCCATTTTACTAAATATTAAAAAATTGTTAAGAGGTGAAAAAATTCACAAAAATTATGAAAAAGTTTATTCTTAATGTGACAAATAAGAATACAGAAAATATTCAACGCAGAAAGAATTGTAATAAATCTCAGAAAAACAATCAATAATACAAAAAAAATTAATTCAAAAAATTAAATAAATGTATAGTACTGAACCAAACTTATGTAAAGCAAATTACTAATATTTCATTTTTTCTTAGACATTGAAGGATTATTGAGATTATGTGGTAACCTAATTCATTCAATATTAAATGAATTCACAACAAAATGAATCATATCCAAAGTGACGATAAAATATCGACTATTAATCGAACACATGCATTGAAGGGTATCCTAAGGTGAAATTTAGCAAAAAAAAAAAAACGATAAAATTACATTTTTGGTTTATGGGTTTAATATATACTTTGAATTTTTGTTATAAACATGATGAAATTACGTGCTATGGTCAACCTAATGGGAATTGTATTGGCAATGCTTCTTTAGAAATATTGCATTTTTCTGAACAAAGAATTTTCTTATGCTATGGCACATTAAAAATGTTGCACTCAATGGAATTTTTATATGATATATTACACATTTTCAGCACAGATTTCGAAAAAAAGACTACAAAAAATTGGCATGTGATTATTACATAATTGCAAATTACCCAAAATATAGCATAATTAATATTACTATAAAACATATATTGTAAAAACGTTAATACTTCAAAATTTAAGATTTTTTTCAAAGTAATCATTAGAGTAACAAAAATTCTATATACCAATTTTATTTTTTAATCAAACTAATGTATTAGTATTTTAGCTTTCACAAAATAACACTGATAAACAAGATTCTATTTAACACAGATGGTGCGTTAATAAATAATTTATACATATATCTGATAGATAGAACTAACCTCGAAATGATACGTGTCCAAGGTTAACGACATTTCAACCATTACTTATCGAGATGTTGAAGTTTTGGAGACGCTATTTTTGCTATTTTCAAAGAAACAAACAAAACAGATTTTCGTTGGTTGATTAAAAACTATTTTTGAAAAGAAAAATAGACCTCAAAAAAAC
>JABFOX010001826.1:0-12307 GCA_022817665.1 Axea sp. ZL-2020
AAATATATTTCGCACTGTATTTTAATGCGTTTCTATTCATATTTTGCGTCCCTACGTGCAATAATAATTTTTTCTTCATAACACGCGCCATTACTTTTAGCTTGTATAAAGAAAATATTCGACTAACGTACAAGTTGAATTTAATTTTATTGAGAGAGAAATGAATTTTCTTTGACACTCCCCTCTATTTGGACTATTGTCCCAAAAAGAAGTGTGCTAGAATTGCACAATTTTCACCACGCTGTAAGTGAACTGATAGGTACCGAATAACGCACGTACCTTTCGTCGGCTCAAAATAATATTCAGATTTGTATCCTCGTCGAGCCGAAAACTCGTTTGGTGGGTCGGGAGAACGTCAAGTAGCTGTCTGGAGAAACTGACGGGACAGGTTATCCCACCTATTACCAATACCGCCTGAATCATTTGTCCTGACAGTCGCTGTCCGTGTGGCGATTTTCAAATGGTAGCAAGTTTCTAATTCAGGATTATCTTGCAATGCGGCGCTGTCTAATGACGAGCATTTTTATGCTTTTCTTTGTTTGTTTTTTTTTAAACTTTGTATAAAACCTGCTAATTTATTCTATTTTTATGCCCATCTGTAATTAATATTTACAATCTTGATATTAGTTATTTTAATAAGGTATAAACTATAGTTTCTTATGAAAAAAAAAAACAACAAAAACAATTTTTTGTTTGTATTGTATTATACATCAAGTATTCTTTTCTGTTTAACGTATCTAATTATAACAAGAAACTATCAAATTTATTATAGTGTATTAATTATATAACAAGAAATTAACAAATTTATATATAGTACCTATATTTACCGCATAACATACCACATATATACCATATTTAAGAAACCCGTTTAGGTGACTTATGACTGTGCGGTAAGCAAATGTTTTGTAAACTAGTGTGGTAAACAGTTACTTGTCGCACTCGAAGTTACGAGTCACGTGTTTACGACACTCGCATGGTGAATCTATCGCATGGCCAAACGCTACATAAAATAACGTTTGTAACACGTGGATAAGTTCACTAGTTCCAAATTTAGTATTTTATTTAACAGATACTTTGAGTTATGTATAGAAGACATTGGCAAATGGAAAAAAATGTTACAGAATTGAAAACATCGCACTAACGCATCAAATCAAAATTTGTTCTTTTACATTATAATCTGAAATTTGCATATCCAGTTTATAAATATAAATAGTAAATAACACTGTAATAAATATTTCAAGCTTAGTCTCAGTAACTTCTTTCTCGTCACAATTTTGTTTTATGTTACCAGTCAGTATCTTCATCATATAATTTTGAAATTTTTTAATTACGAAGCTTTGTTCGGAATAAAGGTTCGTTTAAAGTATGTGTTTTAATCTGCTCTTAAATCAAATAAACCAGTTTTGCCCGTCATATAAACTATACCATGTGAAGAATTCTCTATAGCTGGTATGATATTTAATATCAACATGTTGGCCTCTCGCTGCAATTACGGTTACAATAGTTAACAGCGTCACTGATAATATTAAAATGTCATCTTCATCATCATAAAACTTTCACATGTTCAATTTCAAAACAGTCAACATTTTTATAACGACATCAAACTATGCGCATGAAACTGCATAAGTTTTATAATTTCTTTATACATTTATAGGAATGTTGATACAAATATCAGTGGAAAGAATAATGTATGTTATCAAATTCGAAAACACTAGTCATATTATATTATAAGACTACTCATTTTACACTATTTAGTCTCCTCTGAATAATTTTTTATACGCTTCCAATGTTGCTTTTGCGTATAATTTTGGTCAGTATAATACATAATAAAAATGTAAGTAATTTAATCAAACACTGAAACATTTTGTCATTTAGCTATAAAATCTTTCTTTCAACAAAATACAAAATAATTAAAGTTTTATATATAGATTAATAAAAATAACAAAGTTATTATTTATTACATCAAAGTATATGTTTTTCCTGATAGCTACAATTTACGCGAAGAATGCACATAAACATTAAAATCTAAACTATTAAATCTTACTTATATTTTACACGATAGTTTATTTAATGTATAAATCATACGGTTTTATGTTGATCATTAAAATTTATAAATTGTATCATTGCGAAAGTATGGCATTAAAAATAAGTAAATTTTGTCAACTGAACATTAATGTAATTATACATGAGTATTTCATATTTAAAAAAATTGAAATCCTGAGTATAAAAATATTCGTTGAAATTAATGTTTTTATAAAATAAAGTTATTCCTAAAGTTTTCTTTTGTGTAGACTCTTTATGCAAATTATATAATCCCCTGAGAAATATGTTTTCATAAAATTTACATAAATCTGTTTACTATTCAATTCTTAATAAACTGTAGCACTGCACTTATAATTTACATTTTTAAGTTTTAGTTTACTCTAAAAAGTAAATATTTTATGTAATCATTTATAATTAAATCGTGAGTTATAACAAATAACAGTTTATTACTGATTGCTTCCAATAAAAATATTTATGTTTCAAAATAATATTATTAAACACTTGTCAATGTTTGCTCTAAATTTATCATTTATAAATAGTACATAAATAAATAAAATAAATAATAAACATTAGAATATATTCTACAAATACACATAAACAATAGAATATAAAGATTTAATTTCAGTGTCATTATAATAAGTATATAACATAACATTAAAATGTAACAAATGCTACACCTTGGTCGGTGTAAGTAAAAACATATTTGTTATGTATGCAATAACAACAACAACAACAACAACGACAACAATAATAATATTAATGATAATAATAATAATAATAATAATAATAATAATAATAATAATAATAATAATAATAATAATAATAATAATAACCAGAAAACATAAAAAAATTGAACTTTTTAAGTTTTTAATTTTTCTGATTAAACCTTTTCATCCGTCATATTATTTTTATACGCAGACATTCTCAGAGAATATTTACTCTACTTTCTACTCAATTCCATGATTATTTACGTATTTTACAGTTATTTTATCATTACAGGCTCCGATTCACCAGGCTTTTTTCATAAAATTTCAGACTTTTTATCACAATTAAATTGTTGTTCGTTTGCAGATCTGCTGCAACAAAATAATCAAGCAATTATAAAAACATTCATAAATTAACAATAGCATGCAATCACAGAAAAATATTACTGTAATTAAAATTATGTTTTTCCATTTTCCGAGCAGAATTTTACTTCTGGTCTCATTAGACGCAATATAACAGAGTCTTCGCTGAGACATTAGTACTGAAATACTGTTATGCAGATTACATCGATAATCACAAAACGAAGGATAATCATACCAACCTGTGTTTCGGTCTATCAAGCTTAGACTTTTTGAGATATTATATACAGTTATCTAATATAAAACGGTAATTATTGAATAAACTCCAACTTTCTTACATTCCATAAGTATTCTAATTAAGATAATCGTAACATTTTTCCCATAATGGGGTTTCTGGATAAAATTTAAATAATAATAAAAATTCAATTGCTGTTAAAATAAATAAATTGATGATAACAAAAATCACATTGCATGTACTTATTTAAAACAATAATGAACTTAGTTTATAATGTTGTAGCTCAAATGTAATAATTTTATCACGCACAAAAGAAAACTTGTTTCGGCAAAAAATTATTTGTTTTTATCGGTGAATTCAGTCACTTAGGTTAACTATTTTTGTCATAATATATTTTTCTTATAGAATTCTTTTTTGTAAAACAATTCGAATACGTCTGAAATAGTAATTACAATTACTTTACGATGCCATTTAAGCATTTACCTAAAAATTGCGCAAACATCGCATTAATCTGAATCAGCATTATGGTATTATACATCCTTTTTTATTTCAACATGCTGAAAATAATAAATGTGCAAGGCGCAACATTAATGTAACTCAAAACCCGAATTGAATCGGCGATGAAAAAATTTATCTCGGCAATCTAAACAGGAGAGAAATTAGCCGTACATTCTTGTTGTTCGCGCGTACTCGACGTCCTAATTTATAACGTTCATTTCACAATATTTTATATGAAGTTGGCAACACTTTCCAGCGAGAGTGTTACACATAGGCCACCCGAAACAAAATAATTTATCGCACTTTCTTGTCCGTCATAAATGCTTTTTGAGAGCAAAAATTGAATTCCGCGACGTCGAGAAAATAATTACCTCCACGTTTGCCGGAAGTGGGTGAATTTATCTGCAGTAAATTATTAATAACTGCGACTTGGTGTGCCTTTTATCGTCGCGCGCTCATTACAAACAAAACGTTTGAAAGCGAGGAAATGAGGAACAACGCGTCCGACCAATTACGAGTTACGTTTATGATATATATTATTTTTATTGGTCGTTTCGCTGGCCGCCTTTGGAGAAATTTGATATCGGCGGTCGCTAAGTGTTTTATGGTATCGTTTCTCGGGTGCTTTGCGCGTAGACAATTGAATGGAATAAAGTGTTATACGGAATTACGGAAAAAAGTTGTTTTCTCCGTGCCCGATGTGTAATTGATAAAAGTGTTTGAGAATGTTAATGATTCCGGTTTATCGCGGTAATGTTGGCGTTATGTTTGGTGCGAAGACGAGGGAGCGAAACGCACTTTAATTTTATTAATTTTTCATTCCTCCGAAGAGGGTTCTTGTAATTGTTTGATGCATTGAGTTAAACAGGTTTTTTTTCTCAGAATCATTCGCGAGGAAAAACGAATAATTGTTCTTGTGAAAAAGGAATCTTACTAATAGTACCGCTGTAAGTTAAAAATTAAGTAGAAAAAAGATAGTGAATAAAAAAACGCAAAAAACTGCTTTTTATTTCAGTACCATTCGTATTCATAAATTATAACAAAGACAGATGTTAATTTCAAAATTCGAGAAGATCTTTAATTCCCTCGATAAAATTCTGAGATTTGTTAAATATTTGTTTACTAATCTTTGCAACATTTTTTTCCCATCATTTTGATCCAGTAACAGGCTTCACTTCAAATATTAAAAAAGACTTGAAAATTAAATAAAAGACATAAGATTTATAACAATGAAAAATTACGTAAAATAAAGGCAAGTTATGTACAATTATTTATCAAAAAATATTAATTTATGTTATTACAAAAACAATTTAGGGTAACTCAGTTACCACACGCAAGTAATTGCTTTAGAAAAAACCGCGCGAGTATACACGGGTTAATGAGGTTTCAGTGCAGACAAGAAAAGAATATCTGATCCTCATAAAAGTTAATTATAATTATTATTATAAACTAGAGATCATTTCATGAAGAAACATATTACAACGAAATCGAAACATTCATTATATAATTTCAATATGTATTTAGTTATAAATGTTAACAACTGCATCAGTTCTTGAAACATTTGGTATAATATATTAGATTTTAATATATGTTTCACAATAATTATAATTAAAACTAAACTAGATTATTAATAAATAATGTACATAAGATTTCAACATGGTAAGGAATTCTTTTAAATATTATTAACTGTTGCTTAATTTTGTCTCATAAGGATTTCAAATTAATAATGCTATATTTCAGTGTAAAATAATGTTTAAATTTCACTTCTTTAAAACGAACTTTTTAATTATAACAAAAACAAAATGTCAGTTACTATTGCAATACACCGTGTCATACTATTTTTTTATATGATAACTGTACCAGTCAATCAAAACTATTACTTTTTTCACTTGACCACAAAATCAATCGACTTGTTGTACTCTACATAAGACTGTCTTATTTACCAATTGTTATATAATGGAATGATTTCATACAAGAAGGAAATCACACTGCAAAAACTATATTACTCCTCGAACTGTATGTACCGTATTATTTATTGATACGATATGTTATTTCTTGAAAGAGTTTATACCATTAAACATCTAAATACAGAAATAATCTATATTATTTAAATAAAATATCTGCTCAAATCATATGAACTATAGAAAATATATCAAAAGAATATTCAATCTAATTAAATAAATCCCTTAAAAAATGTTAAATCGTTTTAAACAAAAGTGTTCGTAATGAGAGTTTTGCCGTAAAAACTATTTTGCAAACCAAAGAATTAATGACTAACTAAAATCGAAATGTTTCCACTTCTAATTTACTCAAGTAAAGTGTTTCCAAAAAACTATTCCAGAATCACAGCTTGGAAGATAATCTAAAAAATGCAATAATCCGACGCAGTTATCGCTGCCGGCGTAATAAATTCGATTATTATTGGCAAAGCCGTTTAAAGCAATACGGCGTTATCATGGAATATTTGTCCATTGTTATACATCAATTGCGATAAAAATCTCATATTGAATTGTAACAACGGCGTAATTCATTGATGATAAAAACGCTAACTGAGAAACTGAAAACACCGGGCGTATCAATAAATGACGCTGTATCGGGTTATAATCGATTTGTCGCCTCCCGTGATGCGGTTGTGTGCGTTAGCATACGTGCAGACTCGCGAATACAGGAAACTCGACGATTACCGGCACCGTGCGAACTCGACCCGTAGCCACGTCGAACGTGCGTAGGTAACATCTTCGCTTTGGCCAACGTGCGAACGCTTCGTTTCCGACGGTCACTCGTTATTTGCCAACAAAAGCACCAGGCCTGAAACGGTCTCGTTTAGACCAGTTCTACCGACTATAGCCGGCGCGCACTTATCTTCGATAGCAGCGTAAATCGCTAGATATAGCATGGGTTTCCGCATCGCGCCTTCGCCCATCCGTTTGCTGTGTATCTTGTTCGCTTGAAAGTACAAGTTGAAAAGGCACCAAATCGCTCGCGAAACATCATTTCTTGAATTCTTGCAAACTGTTCGGCTTCATATTTACACGCGGATTCCAAGTGAATGCCAAATTGATATTTACGCCTTGGAGTCTCCTTTTCTATGGTCGAATCGTTATCATGAACAGTTTTCCTAGAACTTATTTCCATTCATCGAAAACAATTTTTAGGTGTGCTTTGTTAAACCAACTAAACCAAATGAAAATATGATATTTATAAATCCAAAAACTCTTTTTATTTAACAGTCTTTTGCGTGGTTTCAGTACTCTATGTAAATCTTTAAGTGAAAGTAAAAAGGACCAATGAATTATAAAATAAATAGCGTTATAATTAAAGAAAATAAATATCTCCTCTTTTTATATCTCAATTGATTTTTTTAAGCAATATTTGAATCCGTCACTTTTCTCTGGAAGCAGCAGTTGAAATTAAATTAAATGAATAATAATTGGTTCAATATTATAATTATTTTTTTATGAACAAAACATTTGAATTATTTAAAATTACTTTTATTTATTAGTTGTAATTTCATTATAAATATATTATTATTCCTCGCGTTGTATGAATGCAACACCGTAAAATTTGTGAAATATAATTTAAGAATCATTTAAAAGATTCTTTAAAGTGTTTTTTTTTTTTAATTGGATAAGAATGTATAAAAGTAATATAGATGATAATTTTCACATTTGTAAATACTTTGTCTAACTATAAAAAAATTGCTAATGCTATTATTTAAAACATTAAATTTATACCATGGACAAAGTAAAGTACACTATTTTTTTAAAAAATTATATATAAAACATTGTTTTAAAACTATTATAAAAATTATTACAGAACTATGATATTTCAGTTCTCAATCTTTATTATTTTTTCTACTAAATTTAAAGTTATACATAATGCTGTATTAATTTCTATTTTGTTATAATTTAATACAATAAAATAAATTCACAAAGTAACGTAACATTTTAGTGAAACATATTAAATTTAACAAATTCTCAGCATTATTTAATTTAATTAATAGCAAATATTTTAATTGTGAATTTGCTATTACAGAATTACGTTTTCTGTAACATTATTCCATTGACATTTACATTGTAAAATATTATATAATCATTGAATATATTGTTTTAAAACTCAGTGCTAATTACACTATCTGCTGTGCAATAAATATTTGAGTTAGAGTATAAACGTTATTTCCAAACTAATGTTAAACTTATAAACCAAATATAAATATTTTCCCATGCTGCTACTGCGATACAATTTTTCTGGGCAAAAGCAAAACTTTTCCCAATCAAATAAAATACTAAATTTATAATCTATCCACTTCTATCGCTGTTATACAAATTAGTAATCTTACTTAAACTTGAAATAAAAATAGCTGAATAATCGATTGCACAAGAAAAGCCGAATGAGTTTGAGTCGTTCCGGAAAGCAATATCTGGTTCTGAGACTAAGTGTATTTGCGACGGATGGGTGGTCTCCATGCGGAGACATTTATGACTGGCCTCGCAAAGTGGAGACTATGCAATACCACTTTAACCATTTACCATAAACCAAAACAATACGTAAAACGAAAGAAAATATCAAATAAATGAAACGCCTATGCGACACTATTTCCAGTAGTGCTGGTCAATAATAAAAACGTCCACTGACAAATCTTCCAATTAAATTAACCGAACGATCCATCAAATTCAAAACGACTCAACATTTGAGTCAGACCAAGACTTGAGAAGTCTCTCGAAAATTGAAAAACTGAAAATAATTAATCGATTAATCATGCGAAACTCCTCATAAAGAATAATTAATTGAAAAGTAAAAATCATGATCGATCATAATAAATTATTTACAGTTTAATTACAAAATTATTTTTATCGATCGATCGAATGGCCCGTTATTGTTTTCCAGAATCGTAATGAAATGAGTGCATTTTGAAAACCACTAACGAGTGGCGTGCATGTTTTTCGATACGGACATATGTAGTCATCGAGTCTTCGAGCCTCGAAGAAACATGCTGCACAAGCGACCGTGATTCGACGTTCGATCCTTATCGATCGTTAAGGCGACATGCGCAGTAATACCAACCGAGATCCCGTTATGAAGGATATTAGCCAGTAATGATGCCTGGGGCATTGATTCAACGATTAGAATATCGATTAATATCGCTTCACCTTACGGTGCCAATGCTTCGATCCGCGTGTGTTTGTCCATACGTGTTTATGTACAATTAAAATAGAAGTCCCGTGGTTTATTTAATTGAAGGAAATTCGGATATTTAAATTTATCGCTTTTTATTACCCTTGCTTTATAACTCTAAAATTTCATTAATCTTTTTCTTTTTTCACAGTATTCAACATGTAACATTTTTACTAGTTGATTAATTGATCAATCAACAATCAACAAAATTAAATTTATATTGTAATTGTATAAACATTAATACAAAAAAAAATGTTGAAATGCTTTATCCCGAAGGTTGGTGCATACGAGAAATTGGAAATCCTCCATTTTGATTTTCGCTTTTCCACGTCGTTTTTTCGGTTTTATAAAGCAAAAAAGCAAACTCGCTTTATGCATCTATTATCTTCACGCCAGTTTTTGTAAAGCAAATATTTTATTGCGCGCTGACTCTTGTCTTAAAACCCCTTAAGACATATAAAATGCATGGGTTATTGTCGCCAAGCCTCTTTACCGACAGATGCTTGTTAGTTGTCTGCGTGATGGTCTTCGCGTGTGTACGTGTACATACGTAAGAACGTACATCTCGCGTTAAAAGTACCTCTGGCTCCTTTTGCTTCACTTTGCTTTAGCGCCCGCAAAGACGTAGTCGCCCAAAGAAACGTTTTACCGCGAATCATCACTTTTTTCATCGATGATGTACTCACTACTAAATAACCAACGTGTGACTGCCATGTATTTATAAAGTTATGCATCGACAAAAAGCCGGTATTGCTTTTTTTATTATGAAATTTTTCTTTCCGACAGCGAAAAATTCGAAAATTCCCTCTGTAGATTTTTGCATTACAGTATATTTGATATAAATATTATAAATGAATCATACAATTAAAATCGATTATAAAAACAGAATAAATCCAAATTAATTGAACTTATATAAAAACAACAATTTATTATTTTAAAGTAATTGAATTGAATTATTAATTAAAACACGGCAAAACAAAATAAATACAAATAACACTGAAGTTAAAATTCTAGTTGAAAAATTAATTTTATAAAATAATAGTAAGAAATTGTGCAAAATTAAATATTGCAATAATAGTTAAATTGTTAGTTGTAAATTTAGTATTTAACAGTAAAATTACTGTCAAGAATAAGACTTGGAATTATTTGTCTACTTTCTGTAGGATTAAGAAAAAGTACCGCCAAAGGTACTTTTTGTACTTAGCGCGAGCCGTTACAGTATCTCTTCGTTTTATAGAACTTTATTTTAAATTATAGTCAAATTATTATTTTAAAATAATATTTAATTCTTTGCAAAATGTATACAAGTGTCAACAAATATTTTAAGCGGTTAAAGTTTGCATCAAACTTTCGAAAAGAAAATATGGTAATGAAAATTTGTAAACAATATACCGGTAATGTTTACGATTGTATCCAATTGTGCAATTTTTTTCCAGCTCGACGTGTCATTTGGTATCCTATCAATTTGTCCAGACAAATTGATTCCTCAAGAACTGAATCGCGCGAGCGGAAGTGACAAAAACTCGACGCAACTGTCCGCGATTTCCGCTCGAATTCAATCACGATCGAAAAAGCTATCGTGAAAGGCCAATTGGAATGTTTAAATTAACTTATGGCAATCGCCGATTATTTTATAATGAGCGCTCGCATTCGTTTTGTTGGTTGCTAGAAGAGCGTGCATGGACGACGCGCGAGAACCGGACAAAAAGTCTGACTGTCAATCAACCGAGGCCACGCTTTTTGCCCGGCGTGCATCTGTTACCCTGCAACTAAGTATGAAAATGAGCACTCGTTATTTATCAGTATTATAATTTAGGGAGCGTAGTTCTCGTGATAGGTATCATTATGTCATTTTTGGATGTCCTTTTTTTCAATAGCAGTGATGTTAAACGATGGCGAAGAAGAATTGATAAAATTGCTACAGAAATAAATGAAATTGTAATAAAAATTAGTTTAAACGTATAAATACATACATATTGGATATTAATATTACATTAGAAATGTACTAATTGCGAAGTTCATATTTATTATGAAAATTTCAGTCTTAGAAATGAAAACGTGCCAAATTAAGAAACATTTGCTATCATTAAATTTTGTCACGAAATCCTAATTAAAAATTGAGAGATATATATATACGAAGAATATAAAAACAGAGCAAAAATTCATGATTGAGTTATGGTCCTAAATTAATTTTATTGCTGCAAAATTATTTTCATTGGATTTCTTGTTTATTTTTATTTACTATTTAAATTTTTACATATGAAGAAAAAATTCAAACAATTTACTAGTATAAAAATTTATTATTCATTTTTTTACGATCAATTTTGAAAGTGAACATTTATTTTATAAAACAATGTTTGAATATTAAGAAACACATGATTCATTTTTCTTAATTGTTTTTATAGTTGTAAAACTGAGACTTTGATATTATTACAATTACTGTTAACCGTCGAAAGGTCTATAAAATACTTAAAAAAATAAATAAAAAAAACAGACATTACATTATGAAGCAGAATGATCTAACTCTGGTTACAAAGTAATAACTAACCAAACACTAGTTATGCATTTGATTTTATAATGTAATTTGATATGAAAAATGAAAATCAATCATATGTCTTAATAACCAAAGATATTTTTCAAAAATTAATATTTCATACCAACTTTAATTCTTATATTAATAAATAAAATGAACATCTTTTCATTTCATTAAATTTATCAAAGCTACATTGGAAAAAAGATGTAAAATTACATGTTGTTCTGTGTTGCTTGTGATAGATACAGTTAAAACGTATTAATACATTGTATGTGATACAGTGTTACATATCAAACGTAATATTACATTTATTTTCTTAAAATTTATGTTTTTTATGTCATTAATATAAATAAATATATATGTCTTAATTTTTAATTATTTTTATTTATTTTTAATTATTTTTAATTATTTTTATATATTTGCTTATTAATTATTAAGCAAACTATACAAATAAATCATTTTTCGTTTTTAATCAATATTACTAATTTAACGTTTTTTAGATATTTACCCAATCTGTTATAAATTGACGATATAACGAAACTGTCTCAATTAAGAAATTTATTATTTTCTTTTCAATTAAAAATTTGATTTTTTTTTTTTTTTTTTTTAAATTGAACGAGGATTCATTTTTTGTTTAATCCCACAAATAATATCCAACGTCATTTTTCCTGTCCCACAGTATTGAACTTAATGTATATTATCAAATTTCCTCATCACCTGACTTCGTACTTTTTTCCCTTCGTGCAAATGTGCGTACTC
>JABFOX010001827.1:0-12301 GCA_022817665.1 Axea sp. ZL-2020
CACTATATATAATAATAAATTAAAATATATAATTAAAAATGGTGAGAATAAAACACACCCTAAACATCTTTATAATGTAGTTTACAAAATAAATTGCAAAACAGACAATTGTAAAAAAAAATACATTGGTCAAACAAAAAGATCTCTAAAGGCCAGAATTAAAGAACATTTGGAAATTAGACATAGATAAGCATAACGACCGATAAACATAAAACCGATTGATTGGCGAATATGAATTTGATTGGCATAATATTTAAGTGCTAGATATTAAATATATCTGAAATGCTCCAAATAAAAACTACAGCATCAACAGTACATGCACAAAGCGATATTATAAAATTTTACTTTCCCACATTAGCTTTGGGTATTAATTATGTTGTATACAAGCAATATAAGTTTCGTTATTACGTATGTACATTCTTAATGAATATTGCAAATATAACACAAAAATGTGATTGCAATACATATAAATACATAATATTGTGTAAATATTCTATAAATATTGCATAAATGTTGTACAAACATTTGTATGTCTGTATTAAAACAAATGTAATATTAAAAGTAATGTTTTCTTTGTGAGCAATACGCTTTAACTCAAAAAAAAACACAAAAATAGTTTGAAAGAAGAAAAAATCATCAAAGATTGCACAACGGGAAAAATATTTTGAAACGATAAATTCCGTGACTCAGAATTGAAAGAATTTATTTTGACGTCATGATATTACAATTGAGACACGGAGAAAAATAATATATTAAATCAACAAAAGCGATGACAGCAAAGCTGTGCTATGATCACACGGTACGACTTTACGATTAGAATCATGCGAATCTCTCATTAGTCGAACAAAAAAGTCACCTTACTTCAGTGTAAGCTTTTGTTACTGCAACTTTTGTTGATTCAACAGATTTCTTTCAATGAATCAACTTCTTACAGATAATCAATTCGTATGCTCTTTGAAAAAATGCCGGAATACAAAATCTTTATCGATATTGTAATTGACGATAACATTTGTAAAAAAAAGCATGGGATCAATTTCATGATAAATCTGGACAAATGAAATATTCTGAAACAGTTTAAATGTTACGGTCGGCTAAATTATTCTTCATTTTATAAATCAATGTTGCAGCATTCATTTATGACTCCAACGTATAACTACTTTTTGTTCTTTATTTAAAACTAGAAGATATATGTATTTATTTGTACTATTTATAACGTCGCTGTGAATGCACTGTCATTTTTGCACGGAAACGGCACGAAAGAAACTATTTAACAAATGTTTCGAAGAAAATCCAATAAAAAATCTCGTAACGTCAATGCGAATAATTGTCAATAAAGGAAAATTGGCTGTGAAATCCTTTCGAAAGTATGTTTTTATCGTATTTTACATTTAATTGAAAGTCTGTCTAAATTAAATATACGTAAGAAACAATAAGCAACAAATAAACAAAGAAAAATCGAACGCCGTTTATTTCAAAACTAATTTACGGTCGATTATTAAACGTAATATATTATTAGGAGCGTGTGAAAAATGATTACAGCATGGGAAGACTTTATTTGATTTTGCAAGCATTTGCAAAACGGTATAAAGTTAGACACGCGCCATTCTTTATTGTTATGTCGAGTTCGTAATCAATTTGAAAAGCAAAGTAACGGCATTAGTCCGAGAATGAAAGATGTATCGCAAGCTTTTTCCGAAATTTGCATTAACAATAAAAACAATTTCGCGTTTCAAATCGTGCAGGATAATTGAATAATAAATAATATTATGTAAGACTTCAATTTTATCAAATTAGATCAAAGCGTTGAACGTGAAATTACGAGATGCGATACTAAAACTTGTTTAACGTCAATGCTAACGTAACTCAACTTAAAATAAATGTAATTAAATGATGTAATTTTGATATTTTATACGGTTCTTGTTTCGTAACGCCTTAGCCCGTTCATACGTGTTCATTTACGTATCGTTAAATACTGTGCTGTGTATAACTTTCTAGTTATATTAGATAATGTACCAATATTTGTTATAAATTGTAATAACATCGCCTTTTCTAATCTTTTATTCGATAAAGCAAATAAGTCGTCCGTTTCTCAAAATCCAATCGCTTCAAGTGGATTGCGGTTAGTTTGAGTGTTTCTGAATTATGGAAATTAAGTTTTAAGAAATCTTATGCACAAGAATTCATTTTATTTATTACAAAATATTGTTGTTGGAAGTAACAACAGGTTCATTTAACATTATTTATTTAATAATTATAGAGAATTACCGCCACCCACACACTGGATTATTAATATAAAAAATCGATGTAGTTTTTCACGTTGATTACGAATCTGAAAATTTTTAATGAAATTCTCGAACGGTTCTGGAGATAATTACGATTTTCTTTATATTAATTTTGTTACTTTTGATAGTTTTAAATTATACAAAATTAAAAAAAAAAGGTGATAATAATGAAAAGAAGTTCACGATTATTTCGATTAGCGTGAAAAATACATCGATCTCGTATAGTAACACTGCGTGTTGGAGGGGTGCACCCCGGTGGGTGAATACGCCCCACAGACAATCGTTATTAACTCGAGAACCATTAGAGACTGTCGCAAATGTTTTTTTGTTAGTTTTGTGTGATTCAAAACTATCAAAACTAAAAAAACTAATAAAAAGAAAAACGTGATTATCTGGATAGTTTTGTTACAGCATTAGAGATTTTCGCTCATTTTTTTCAGATTCATAATTGACGTTGAAATTAGATTTATTTTCGTATATTAATGTTCTACGTTGGGGAAGGGATAATTCTCTATAATGACCATTTATTTATATACATTTAATATATGTTTTAATTGAACGCTTTATAAAGAATAATTTTTATCCCATAAAAATGCTGCAAAAAATAAAAACGATTTCATACTGTGCATTGCGAGGAACTTTCTCAAATCGATACAACTGCATAGACAAAAACAGTTAATAAAAATGTATTGCTTTATGACAAGCCTAATAGCGCATTGCATATGTACAATATATAAGAAATATATATTAACTGGACATATTGTTGATACATGCTTATATCAATGTTCTAATGGACAACGCGATCATAAAGTAGTACGTGATATTGTCACTTTCTCTAAGCCAATTTTAAAGTGTTGGTTTACAACGCAAAACCTTTTGAAAAATGTAATGTTAGTTGTATAATAAATACAAATAATTTATCACGAATTTCAAAATGCTAAAGGCAGTTAATTTTTTCTTGCAACAAATTAACCAAATTTATTATACACAAAACCTTACATTTCAGTTTTCACAATATTGTTTTGTCAATATTCTCTCTGATCAATAACACACATTATTAATGTTGTGTCACTTAGGAGTTTGCAATCGAATTTGATGTACCTTTAAAGTCATTTACCATGGTTCCTTTCATGGAATTAGTGCCTTCTTAAATATAAATGGTTTCATACATTATATCATCATGAACTGACCACAAGGGAATACTGCGAATACGGGAAAATTTATTCAACTTACGAATCTACACTTCCAATCAAATGCGTGGATACATTTTGAAAACTACGATTTCCTTTGTCGTTTGCTCACACAGAGGCTATAGTTTTCAAAATACATTTGTATATTTAATAAAAAGTTTATGATTATAGATTTACTTAATTCTGTTATACTTACAGAATTTCATTCTTGTCAATTAATGAAAATATAATGTATAATGCAATTTGTATTTAATAAAAGCACTAATTCAGTTAGTTATACTTACCCTTAATAATTTGCATTAATGTTAAGATTGTTTGTGTGCTGCCATAGCTGCATGCAGAATCCAAAACTCTAAAAAAGGCTATAAAGCAGTAAAAGCTACATTCTCTAATAGTAAGGATATTATTAACATTTTGTGCAACAGTAAAAAGATGTAGAGAAATTAATGCATAGCTCGAAATGATCTTACTCCCAAACAACACATCTTATTAAATAGCTTGGGAACCGAATTAAATAGATGCGTGTCAGAAGTAGAAAAGTGTCTAACGATTAAATACAGAAGAGTGATTCTTTAGATCTAAAATCACGAAGGAAGCGTTTTTGCTGTTTTTGTAGTCAGAGTATTAAATTAATAGTTATAAAAATAATCGCACGATTCTTTGATAATGGAAGAATAGATTGAATGAAAAGCATTAAACTTTCGTAATACAGTCTGAGTAAACTCACAGTTTTTCTAAAGTAGTTGACAATAACGAACGAAATAGGTCAAAACATAGGTCGTCCTGCTATTATTAATCATTATTCACATATACTTCATTTCCATTAATTTTGTAGAGCATGTAAATTAAATGAAATAACTGTGAGAGTTCGTTTAATTTTGTTGCTAAATGTGGAATTTCAATTATCGTTATAAAGATGTGTTCGCCAAATATTAAACGCGAGTTATTTATATATTTCCTTAATATATTTTTTAGTCACTGCAAGAGATATCACATTTCTTAGAGCATGTTTATGTTGTTATTGGCAGCAATAAATTTAAACTTTCGGTTTAATGAAATATTGCTACCTTAGTTGATAAAGTTATAGTTTCAAAACGTTAAATATATGGGCCAAAACTGAGAATATATATAAAAAGAATCATTATTCATTTCCTTTAAAGCTTGATAGCAATTTGGCAAGTTTTATGCATGGGTTTTAATAAATAATAAGAAGTTGTACATATAACATCCGTTTTTAAGAGAATGTCTTCCACATTTGTCAGAAAAATTGATAAATAATCATGGGAAAATTCTCTTCGTCTAAAAGCATTTATCGAAATCTTAAATAAATATTCGAAGCAACCAGCAAATATTCCATTTTATCCAGCCGAGTATATTTCTCTTTATATATAAAGAAATATACTGCAGTGATGGTGCAGTTTACAATAGGCATATCCTTTGAATGTTTTATCATCATCTCAAGTTATTTCTCCTTCTGTCCTCTTTTACTCTTCTTTCCTTGGACTTTTTCTCTTTTTTTTTTCTTTTTTTCTTTTTTTCTTTGCGCACAGTAAAATATTTGATATTAAACGTATAATTTAAGAGAAAACAAACAAACAAAATAATACGAAAAAACTCGCTTCTGCATAATAGTTTTACTATTTTACTAGCTTTACATATTGACTGAAACTTTTATGATTATAAAAGTTGGAGAACAATCATTATCTTTGAAATTATGAATACGTGATTTTTAAATAAATGAACAGTTCTGAAAAAGTTGTTTCCATACTTTCTACATAAAACATTATACAACTTTTCCAATTTTCATTTTCTCAAGAATTCCTGGTTTCTTATTGAAACGCTATCATTTTTAAAGAGAATGATATCCCAAGTTATATTACATTTTCATGATGTATTCAAAGATGTTTCAATTTTGTGTTACAAAAATTACGTTGAAAGTAGACGATTATTATTAATGAGGACATAACCGGCAAAAAATGATGAAGAGTGGTTGAATAAAAAAGTCGACCATTCGTGTATCCTAATTTATATCGTTGATTTTTAAAGCAGTTATCCAATTACTTACTATTATTTAACGTTCGCTGGCAATCTTTATTGCACGTTATTAGTTCCAAGCAAATTATCGTGATATATATTCATTATAGAAATGATAATGCACGTAATACGTGTATGTATAGTCCCTCAAAAACGAATGATTATTAAACTGTTCACAATTTTCTTCGAGCAAGGTATAAAAATTATTGATTAAATCGTTGCGCATTGTGAAATATTCTTGACATAAACACTTTTCCTCCTCGGGCGCTGCAATCGATAACGTTATATCATCCTGGACCATTATTGCCGGAATGAATAATAAATTTTGATAATACATTTTCGTCGTTTCATTTATGGTTGGAATTTTTCGAATAATTCTTCGCAAAGTCGAGAAATTAATCACAGTCAAAATGACTTATTTTCTTAATCCAACAATACGTGCAAAGCGAAGTAAATCAGAATAGCGGCAAAAGTTTTCCTTGTTAACAGGGCAAAGCATACTTTACTCGGATTCGCCTCTACAAATGTGAACAGTTTGCACGATCCAAAAAGTCTTATAATTCATGCGATGTTGTAACTGCTCTCGCGATCTTCTCGGCAGATAAATTCAAAGCCGCTATTCACGTCTCTCGCATAATCTATGTAATCTTATCTGTCGGAAAACGAATGATAATCAAATTCCGTTATATACGTAAAGCTATCAATTGTCCGTTTGAATATTAGTTTCTGTTGCGCAAAATTTCTTAACCCTCAAAATTGTTTTTTTGTGTTTAACTGCGATATCAACGAATAATATCCAACAATTCTTTATCTCGCCTAATTAAATTCAGATATTTTGAGATGATTTTACAATTTAGAGACATTTTTCTCGTGCTTTAACCAAACTGTAATTCTTCTGCATAAAGAATGTACAGCAAAAAATGACGTATTAAAATTCATTTTTGTTCGTTAGCTCGGTATCTTTTAGAAAATTAAGGTTTCAATTTCCGAATTGAATAAAGATCAAAGGACAGGTTAAATAGATGTGGAAACAAAATCGTTGTAATTCAAATAAATAAGTTTTATTAAAAAATAAAAATTACAGAACAAATCGTCAACTAAACTAGCACAACTCCTGTTAAACTGAATCCTCTTCCGGATACTCAAAATTAACGATACGTTAATGACCTCACAACTTTTAATAATGAATTAATTAACTTTTTTTCTAATCTGTAACATGCAGAAAGAACTTGGAAATCCTAGTCAGGATGTCTACCCACTGCCATAGGAAACTGTACTATCACTACAATCATTGCAATTGCACAGTTCACTCCTAATAATCGACAATTGTTTATAAACTAAAAGTCCGATAAACTGAAATCCATGAAATAAATTTGTGTATAATTACAATTTAAACCAGCACTAGATAATCAGTTGAATAAATTTTTCTACTCGAGCATTAAATCACTAATCGAAATTTGGAATTACTCATTGTAACCACTAATTTGCAATGAATAATTTTGAGCCACTAAACGTAATTAATTAACAACACCAATGAGCTCGATTGTATATAATTTCAGAACTTAACGCTTGCGCACAACAGCTAGCTGTTGGTCACGTATGCACTCCACTGTTATTTCGAATTAATCTTACGATCGCCAACAATTTTAAAAAAAATAGCATTTCAGGATGATCATGAATTATTTGGTTTTATACATCAAGACCTTACGCATACAATTATTTATTACAGTTTAGAAAGTAATTTTCCAAAATATTCATTTGTATGGCGAAAAGCAGATAGTGGCACATAGCAAAACATAATTTCTATATATAATTCATATGTACATGTATTTATATGATGATGAATAAATCATTCACCAAACAATTAAGTTCACAAAAGAATTCAATATTATTTAAATGCAGCTTGAAATATCTCAGGGAATCATATACATGTCATCTTGAATCTAAATGTCAAACAAGTGCCGTAGTTCCTGATATTTTTAATAATAAACATTTTAAATCTATCAATAATTTAGAGTGTCGAAATAAAAAAAACATTTGTAACTGTTATCACCGTAGATACCATTTATTGAAAACTTTGGAGACGGGTGAATTCGAAATACTGTGTGTTATATTGAATATCTGACTGTTGGTGGAATATAAGAGCTTTTTTTTAATTACAGAACAATTGAGCTCCGAATAGACCTTTTGCAAACGCAGGTAAACTGACTAGTTTTGCTAAAGTGCAAGCACCAGTGGCTTGTGTTCGATATAAATTTTATATTGTCTTACAAAACACTGAAACAGTTTTACATCAGGGTCAAGCACCGTATGATTCTTGATCATTCGTACTGTATTTTCGTTGTGAATGCTTGAGAACTTTCGTAAAAAATAACAGCAATTGTAAAATTCTTTATACCTTTTGTTGTACAAGTCCGACTGCAAAGTTTGAAGCGAGTACAACAATAGACAGTTGGACGCTGGACACAGGATGAGCTTTAAAAACTTCTTTAACCAAGTGATTGTTGTTTGTCTTGGAGTTTTCCCATGATGAGCTTATTAAACAAAATTTGCAAGTCTGCATAATGTAGGATAAAACGTCCGGGGAAGTTTTGGGTCTGTCGACGTTTGCGACAATGAAATACGATCTGAGTTCAGGTTTGAAATTGAAATGTATCGACATAAAAATTGTTCTATAAATCTTCTTTTAGTATCCAAAAGTTAGGTTTTCAAAAATAGACACAAATATGATCAGGTATCATACAAATGATCATTCACTGTCGCATTTATTCATGGTGATTCTTATTTATGTTTTTACAAATTTCGTCTACTGACAGTAGACAAAACTTAACTTCGATTCATCTTACTAGTACATTTTAAATGTGAAATGGAAGCTTGTTACCTCCAAAAAAATAGTTTCCAGTAATTGTTTTTATACTAAACCATACTTGTAGTTTAAAAATTATGTTAGTGGTCCGTTATTGATTTCTCCTCGTTCAAGAATTTTCCTCTCCTCGCGTATTTCGTATAAATATTCGACATTGCACAAGGATATTTTATAAAAGTCATCATAAAACCTGTAAAAACTATACTTCTAAATGCATAAACCATAACTGCTGGTAAGTCGGCAGAGAGGCCGACATTTTAATACTCACGTGTTGCAATGTTGTTAAGTTCTAGAACGAAGAAAACTTGAGTAATTTTTATGGAGCAGACGTTTGTACGCTCAGATGTTTAAAAATGCTTAAACGGCTCCAATCAAACGGCCATTGTAAATCAATCGAACCAGCTCAAAGCTTGCTACTAATCTTTCAATGTAGCCGAGTGTATTATGCAAATATATTCCTAATATAAATATGCACAAGAAAACTTTAACACTCTAAACTTTCTTAGTAACTCTTACAAAATTGAACGAAAAAGTTTATAGCAAAATAAAATGAACATAAAGATACTAGATATACGAAAACATAAGGTTCTCAAATTCTTAATAAGTACTCTTTTGTGGAGTTCGTATTATTGCAAATGACGTAACATCACTACTATCAACGCATCATTGGGGTCATTACTCCAGCAATAAGTCATCAACGATTTAAGATGACTAATGGTAAGTCATCATAAACCGTATTATTGGATAAGTACGTGATAAAAAACAAAAGGTTTAGAACGCAACTTGACCTCCTATTTGCAGAAAGGTTCGAGATGTAAGTTGCGCACTAAAAAAAGACCAGCAGTGTCTGTAAAAAATGTAATACATGATATAATTTGTGTTTAAAAAGACACTACCCGCGTTACTACATCCTTGATATCTCACGCATATTATCCGGACTACACCACACAACAAAAAGTTAAATGTTTTTTTCATTCGAGCTATTCTTCCATTAGGCCTATTCATCAAGTGGGCTTGTGATTATATTTATAACTATTAATTTAATACTTTAAGAATATAAATGGACAAAACACAAAGTCAATTATTTCAGATCTGAAAAATCACCTTCGAATGCGTTAACAAAAGTATAATCTAAAAGTATTGTAGTATTATAACACTTGTGAATATAATGTCCTTAGATTTGTAGATACTGTCAATTTACCCATTACATGTTACCTTGGGATACTTTTTTAGCATCGACGTTATTCGACGGGCAAGAGAATAAAAGGAAATAATGGTGCCTGTGTAGAATGAAGAAGCAAAAGGCATATTTAGTGGCGAGTAAATTTGGTTCTGAATCATTATCGTTATGTGAATTCAATCGCTGGTCGTGGAGGTAGCTGATGCAGAGTAGGTTGTAAATCGTCGATTGCTGACGCAGTGGCTACCATATCTTAAAAGTTATCCAATTTGTGTTATAATAGTACTCGGCCATAGATACGCTATCTCACATACCATCCAAAACCATCCTTCGATCAACTTATTCAATTTTTGGAGAGAGATGCGCCGAAACTTATTTAATCGTAAATGGAATACGTAGGTAAATCACCTAAACCTCGTACAATGCACCATTTTAAGTTCATTATACATGGTATTAAGTTTATTCGTAGAAATTCCAATTATTTACAAGTATTTGTAAAAATAAACTATATAATAAATAATATGTATGATATTAAAATTGGATATAAAAATAAATAAGAAACTAATCAAATGTTTATTTAGCGAAAGGAAAAATTACTGTAGTTAAAAATTTCCTTAACAATTTTCATCCGAAAATTTGTTCATCATTGAGAAAAAAAAAAACAATAGAACTATTAACATTCTTCATATTTCTCTACATCTGCAAAATGAAACCATCATAGCTAACTGGTATAAAAAGAAACTTACTCGAATAGAATTCAAAATTTTCTTTCTCAACATATTAAATAAAAATTGCTATGATCATCATTTCGTTTTTAAAACTTTTTGATAGCTCATAATACATTTCATGAAAATCATATTCGAATAGTTAAAGAAATTTTGAGAAATGAATTTTTACTGACAAATATGTTAAAAAAGATTAGATTACCGTAAGTAATATAGGAAAACGAGTAATAAAAAAAAAGTTTTCAAAATTCCATAATCGTAACACTAGCTTGCATTAATAAAACATGTATTAAAATTATACAGTCTTAATAAGTACAACATAAAACCTGTTATTTTTAGTAAAAAGAAAAATAATATACTATTTGACAAAATGAACGATAAAAGTAATACGGATAACAACTCTAGTTTGATATTTCAGTAATCTGATCATTACAGTAATCTGTGTAATGATATGGTTTATATTGGATAAATAAAAAAGTGTTTAAAAAAGCATATCTATAAGGATAAAGTAGATTATAATAAGCACACAACTTTGACGAAACATGGTATTAATACAGACCGTGTAATTAAATATAATGGGACTAAAATTACGGAAATATAATTTGATTATAATAAAAAAGGTTAATAAAAAAAACGACTAATATTATAAAAAGAAAAGCACAATAATTGAACGTACAGGTGCCGATAATTTGCGCAATATATACCATGGCTTATATTAAAAGAAATAACCAATATAATTAATAACAGTATTTTTTAAATTGTTAAATTTTAATATACTTTCTTAATGCTTAAAGTTTAACACTTATACTAAATTTTGTACTGATACCAGAATTTATATTTGTCAGACTTAGATTTGACACTTGGCTTGGTTACATGTTACGTCTGTACTTGTCCGTCGGATAAATACTACATTGCTTGTATCAGTTTATTTACTGCATTATAATACGTTATTCCACATTTAAATTAATGTATGTTGTGTCATACAATTCGAATGTAAAAGTCTATTGAAATGGTTTTGTAACTATGACGCAAATATTTTACAATGTATTAAAATCTTTGACAAGAATTATTAATCATAACATTAAAAATGATACAAAAATTAATATCGATCAGTTATTCATATTAATTTTCATATCTCGCTCACGTGAATTTAATTTCTACTGATATGTTCCTGCACAAAGATTCGGCTATAATACAGAAACAATATTTTAGACTGTTTAAAAATGTTTTCTGTTTGATGTAAAATAGCATTTTTTAATAAAATATGATTCTTTCTAAAGAAAAAAAGATGTTGTTTAAACAAAGATCCATGTTTGGTTACTAATGGTCAATAACATAGCTCTATACGAACATATAAAATGTTTCAGATTAAACATTTGAATTTTTTTAATGTTTGCGAAATGTTCGAAAATGCTTCAATTTTCATTGTGAAGTGAAATGAAAATGGAAAAAACAATGGAACTTATTGGGTAACATGAACTCATTACATATTTATCTTAAAAACGGATTATAATAAATAGCATTTGACGTTGAATAATTAAGACTTGTTTTTCAAAGTAGAGAATAAATAAAAATATTAGTCGTAAATTTACATTAATACGGTATTTCAAACAATATTATTAAGTTCATAAATATACTCTCTCAAGATTTACAAATTGATTTGTCCTCATTTAAATAACCAATTCGTTCGTGTAATAAGAAAAATTAAAAAGAAACTAAAGCTTTGTGACAGGGTATCAAAGACATATTTATTATAACTCGTTATAAGGTTTTTTTTTTTTTTTTTTTTTTTTTTTTTTTTTTTTTTTTTTTTTTTTTTTGTACAAACTATTTTATTTTTTTAAACAAAAAAATCTATTTTAAAATCCGGGAAAAATATAACAGAGATGTTATTTTTTTTTTTTGGGATTAGTAATAATATAAAAATTTAACTATAATTATTTTTTTACCTTAAAAAGCATTTTTATTTTTTTTGTTTTTTTTTTTTATTTTTTTATTTTATTGTTTTATTATACAGTATTAAA
>JABFOX010001828.1:0-12301 GCA_022817665.1 Axea sp. ZL-2020
GAGATGCTGCATTGAAGGGAACAAGAAGGGGAAAAAGACGTGGCATGCGTGAATGGAGGGGGCGGGATTAGTAGATGGCCATCAAGGCTTATGAGTGCGGATCACTTAGATGGATGCGAGAAACGATGTAAAAATATTTTTAGATGGTACCCGACTTGGCTCCCAATTAATCATTATATGGCACAATATTTTGATCACCAGTACATGAGAGTGTCCAACCAATGGAACCATTGTGGGTTCAGTATAAATAACTCAAAAGTGCATCAATTCCCAGAATTACAGGCATATATTGCCACCGGTGCATTATCAAATGATCACACCAGTATTCGTCGCATACAGGAAATATATGTGATTTGCCTAAATATATTCCATGTTCGAGCAATCTGCTTAGAAGTGTAATTGCTAGAATTTTAGATGGGAAACATAATCAAAATAATGGTTCATTAAATTTGACGGATGATAATTAAGACTGTACAGAAGAGATATTATATGCATAAAATATAATTGATACAGAGAATTGTCTTAAAATACTAAAATACTTATTTTTCACCTATATGTTTTTTGTGTTTAAATAATACAAGATTGTTAAATAATTAAAGCCTGTTATTAATTGCACATTTTCAATTATTATAAAAATTTCAATGGTATTTCATTTTAAAACCAAATGAACGAATTATTGACAAAACTTTCAATAATCGTATTACAATGTGAATAGTAAAATAACTTGATCAGTAAAATATTAAGTACAAAAAAACTTTACAAATACATTATTGATATTATAATTTTTATAAACGCATGAAAATAATTTAGTTATATATTAAAAGCATAAACTAATAGTTTTCTAGTCTACAAATTTTGTTTTACGTAAAATAAACATTTTACCTTGGAAATTTCATATTTTTTATATTATTATTATTATTATTATTATTATTATTATTATTATTATTATTATTAAAGTTTACCGTAAGCCGTTTTTATTCTAAAAATATTTAAAGTAAAGAGCGTTAATGTGTATATCTTCTGTATATTTACATAAAACATACATTAAAATATCATAAATTAAAAGATAGCATGAGATCTCTAAATGCTTACAATAATACTTCGCATTGTTTTACATCACAATGTTTTTCATTATAAAATGCATAATTAAGTAAAAAACAAAACATTAAAGAATAGAACTTATTATTTAAATTATTTACTTTTTCATTTTATTGTAACATATAAACCATAAATCTTATCGTAAAGTGTGTGATGTTTCTCTTTTAATTTATAGAAAAGTATTATCATAAATATATCAATACTTTGAACATTTTTCTTTCCATGTAATTACGCAAATAGTAAAGACCGACGTTAACTCGGTGCTTATAATAACTCTAGATTTGTTTGTCGCACTTTTGATCTGGACAAAGCACAAAACACAAAATCCCACATGCGACACATAAATAATAAATGTAGGTGATAGCGATGAGTTATCGTGTAAAAACGCTGTTTGCATGGAAGATTGTTATGTGCGAACACAGACGCGGCGTGCGGACAACACTTGGTATTATACTCGGGTTTTACAATAATGACAATCGGGATAATAAATCAAGAGGGTCGTCAGAAGGGTGCGAAGTTACGGGACTACGGCAGCCGATTCGGCGCTAACAAATGACTCTATTTTGTAACATCTATAACCACGATTATGAGTCGTCAAAAAGCAAACCGTCTTATTTTTAGGATTCAATTAATTGCAAAATTCAACAGGAGAATTTAATATCGGTAAAAACTCTTCTTTTAGGAAGTATGTCGGGCTATGTGAAGAGTGGTTGAATAGTATGGTAAAGTTTATTTTGAGTAGCACGCTTCGGTGAATCTCGATAAGCGATTCCTCGGATCAAGAATAAATTGATGTTTCTTTGCGAGTGTTTGAGGATGTGGAATAAAACGCAAAGAAAGGTTTGGCTGTGTCGAAAAGAAGATATGGAAGAGAAAGGAACGCCAGATTGAATGAAGTAAAATTAAACAAAAATCCAATTTTTTTGACTGACCACTTGGTGAAAAACGAGCACAAATTTCAACCATCCGAGCCATCCTTGCAATTTCTTAATTATTATTTGTCTTTTTTAAGAGCAACTTTTTTCTCAACTTACATACATTTTCACGTCAAGTTTATTTTTTCATTTGATGATCAATACAATTTATTATCCGAACAAAGATCCTATAGTTTTAAAATTAAATGGAAAAATTAAATTACATAAAATATACACGTTTAAAGTTCAATACGGAATAACTTGAAATAAATTTAACATTTAGTAATAACTAAAATAAAACAAATGAATGAATTAATTTAATTGAAATTTTATTCACTAATGACAAACTTTAGTTGTTAGAGTTTATTATGGTTTTAGTCTATTAAGATCATTTTAATGGATTTAGATATTTCTTAATTTCAATAAATATCCAATAAAAGGAAAATTCTCATCGAAAATTTACGAAAGATAACGAATATGATGACGGAAGAAGTTCTTACGTTGGTGTTTTGACGAAAACACGCAATGGAGCAATGAAATAAACATTAGAATGCCGTCTTGTGTTCCGTGAATCTACGATGGGTAGCTTGTTAACGATATTTGCATAATTTTTTATTAATCATTTAGATCGCTGCAATTAAAAAGAGATATAGTATTTTCATCGCAATGGAATAACCGGTAGTTACGAGCTATGAGGAGTAACACGTATTGATAGTCTTGTTTCCATCTATGCTAACTCGTTCATATAACTCACACTCAAGATGTATTCACACGAACACGAAAAAACCTACAATTATCATCACCGACATTACAATACTATGTAACGATTATATTTGTGTAAATCTTATTAAGTTTTTATCCAGACTTGGAAATTGTTTTTAAATGTACATGTAATTTGTTACCAAAAGAATAAAGTCAACTCATTTATTCGTAGAAATCATCCCAGACTTGTCTACTGGTATTTTATAGAAGGAAACTAGCAACTTCAGATATGTATATTGTTAATTAGAAAAAAAAAAAAAAAAACCGAAACAGGAATTTTATTTTTATTTAGCTAATTTATAATTGTATAATTTTCTATATTTAAAAGTAATGAATTATTTTTAAGTTGAATAAATTGCACAATTACAATTAAGAGAAAGTAAAATTATAACACTGAAATGTCTCAACATAATACAAACATGGCAAATTGGATATAAATTAATTATATTTTTTGAAACGTTTAATTGCTTACTGAAATTTAATTTGAACTATAGCATGGATCTATAAATCAAATAAAATCGCTGTAATTAATGATGATTGTGTACATGAAAAAAATAATTCGCCGGCTTGCTATAAAACATTGCATTTACTGCAAATTATACAAATATAATGAAAAAAAAACAAATTCGTAGCAATCATATTTGGGAGTTTATTAGAACTGCCAGTTTAATTATTGATTGATTATTTCATTTTTTACTTCTTGTATTTTAGCGTATTTTCATAGCAAATCAATTTACTTCTATATCAGCTAATGTTTTTTTCTATGTGTCAGCAAGTGATTAATACAAAGAGGCAATGTATTTTTAATAATAAAAATATTATATTTATAAATACTTGATAGTATTTTAAAATATAATAAAAGTGAACTGTTTTCATTCTTAAGATAAGTTGTGAATATTGTATAATCAGTTACAAATTCTTATAACTTTTATACTATATATTTGAATTTTTCTATATTGTATTTATGACACATACATATACATGACAATACATACATACACGTACATATATATGAAAAAATAAAGTCCATATATTTTTACAAGTTTTATATTTTTAAAACTATTTTCTATTTACCATTTAATAAATATATTAATAAATTTACTCCTGATTAAAAGAATACCAAATTATATTATTAACACAATATAACATATCTTTAAAATAACACGAAGTTTAGAATTTTATTGCAGATGCTGTTATATTATTATGTATATTGTTTTATACATTAATCAATTGTTAAATAAATAATTAATACGCCAATTAAATTTTGTTATTTTTATTTTACATTGTTTTATTTCTATACCTCTATAAATATATATTTTTTATTTCTGATTGTATTCATTTTTTTCAAAGAAAGACAAAAAAGTAAAGATGAAAGTATATTAAAGGCTTATTGTCGTGAAAGATATTCTCACTGAATTAAATTTATTTTTTCAATGAAGTTTATGAATTAAGATTTTAATGCTTCATGCCATTTATTTTTTCATAAAAATGGTTATGTTCTTCATAACGTTTCTTTTATGTTTGCATTTTGTTCCAACTTAATGAACTCGAGCGTTTAAGATAACGAGGAATCGTTCTTTCAATTTATCTTCAAACAATATTGAATGTTTTTCACGAACAACAGTTATGCGTTATTTATTTTCTTTTTCGTCACAATTCGAGGGTCGCCGATACTTATAACCGTCGTAAAGCGATTGCTATTAGCGCCCTAACTCTAAGGCTGAGTAATTTCGCTCCGAGCAATAATTCCGTTTGCGAAAAATGGAGAGACTACCCTTGATCGTTTCTCATAGATGGATTATAATCCAATCTGGAGGCTATTTCGTAGTTGGCGATCGCCGAGCTGGCGAACTCGCGTACAACGATTTTATTACACGTTAATTGAAAATGTAACCTCTGCCGCGTTATTAAATTCATCAACTTCGCTAGTTGTTAATAATCGTAATCGTCTTCAATAGCAGTGCATCGATCTTCGGTTCGCAATGGTGACGTAAAAATACAATTCTCTTGATTATCTATTTGCAACATTTATAAAAGGAACAAAGCCAAGAAGATGCTTAAAAAGGGAATTATGGCATTTTCGGTAAGTTTAATCTTACTTGATTCCACTGAATCGGACGATTGATAGAAATTGGAGAATCTCGAGAGTCTGTGGCAAACCATCTACGACCCCGAATGGGGTTAAGCAATACTATGCTGTGTGAAATGAGCGCCGATCATGGTGGTCGGTTGAATGGGCGTTCGTCGGTTTCGACGTCTGAAAGCTGCCACTTGATGTGCAGCCACCACATGCTTTAATTTCACAGATTTTCACTTAACCTTAATCAGAAATTCGCTCTTAACAACGTCCGTTTGAATAAATTAGCTTTACTGAATAGAATCTCAGATATTTAATATTTTGTAAAGATCTGCGTTTTATATTTTGCTTTATAAAGCACGATAATTTTAATCATTGAATGCACATTAAGTTAAATTTTAAATTATAATATTTAATCATTTTAACCATACCACTTGTAATAAAACTTAAAATCAATGTAAATTTTTATATTGTATTTTTTTTAAACATAAACAAAAATTAATTATTATTTAAATTAAATATTATATATATAAATTAAGCAACACTCAGACCTCAGTATAAATGTGATGTGTTAATACACTACAAGTTTGATTATATGAGATTCATAACAATTATACATTTTGTTATAAGAGTGACACAAATATGTTTGAAATGTAATAATGATGATGATGATTATGATGTAGATGATGATCATAATAATAAAAATAAGAATAATAATAATAATAATAATGTTGCTATGTAAGATATGTAATAGAAAAATGATGGTGGAAGTGCTGTGAGAATTTGCCGTTGATATATTCTGTAGTAATGATGATCGCCTATCATCCTCAGATAATGCAGAGTGATTACTGTTTAAAAGTGATAAATTTCAGATTAATTTCGTGATTTTTTGAAACATAAATAATTCTCCTTTTAGGGAAAATTTTACGTGAGGATTATTTCCTGAATTATCTATAAATTCGAAGTTTAAAATAACAATGTCTTTTAAATTTTATCCTGAAATTTATTTATGAACAGATAAAATTTATTTTCTCTTCAGAAGAAAGATATTTGATCATCAATTATACATACATAATGTTCATTCCGTATAAAACCGTATAATTTTAAACAATCGAATATATATGTATATATATATTGTTTGCTTAAATAATTGCTGAAAAACTCTAAATAAAAGTTTAATATTTATAATACTTTTTTTATTAATATTAATAATAATAAGTTTATGTATTACATAATAAACACAGAAATGTATTTTTTTAAGATTAGGTAATTGTATTAGTAATTTTTTAGTATTAAAATTCATTCTTTATTACTCTTGTTCATAGAAATTAATTATTTTACAAAATCAGCAGTGGATTATATAATATAATCATAAATGATATAACATATTTTCTAGATACAGTTTATGCAATACACTTCATTCATTATTGAATAAGAATTTAAATAATTATTAAATAAATACATTCTTTAGTGAATGAAGTTTAAAAAATAGAACTTCACTACCTCTAACGTTTGTATATTAACAGAATATCACTGAAGTTTTATCTCATTATAATATACAAACGTTTCTTAATGATTGTATTCCGTTCTGTACAAGTAAAAATGCACTTTTGTATTAAATCGAGCGATGAGCTACGTAATCAAGCGTTCACGGGACTTGCAGTCCCTTTCAATAATGCCAGTCTATATCATTAATTAAGCGGTTTTTAATTCAAATAAAAAATAAAATATTAATGTTTTATATAAAAATGTTTAACCAGTTCTAACTGCTTGATTAAACTGTCGTGTTTTATATTATTATACCGTAAAAAATAATTTAAATAAAATTATTGTAAAAATAGTGATTTATAAGAGTATAATTTTTGCCAGTGAAATGTAACTAAATAAAATATTTTAATGTTTATCTAACTGATTTAATTTAATCTAAAACTCACAATTTCATTACTCTTACTCTATATTATTACACTATTATTCAGCACTATCTTACATATTTATTCTAAATATCAGTATTATAATATATAATACCTTGCATATTCATTCTAAATATAATTAACAATGTATCCTATATTTGAAATAAGAAAATAAGTAATCAAGATTTTTTCACAATTTTTTTGAAAACTTATTAAGGGACAAATAATAGCTTTTTATATTACAGTAATGATAACTGATGTGATATCAAGTTATTACTTATTTAAAATAAATTTGATAATATTGTTTAATTTTGATGAACTTATTCAAAATTAACCATCTTTTCGAATGAATATTTTGAATTTATTTATTTTTTATTATAATTATAGTTATATTGAAATTTACGAAAAAATCGTTAAAGTTTCATTAATATATGTGATCAACGCATAGTAATTATATTATAATTATATGAATATAATAAAATTATTGTAATAATCAGGCATTCAGTTTGGAATTAAAATGGTGAAAGTATGATACAAGTCTAGTGGAAAATCAGATTATTTGTATATTTATTTTTAATTAATTAGTACTTCGACAAACTACTTTAATACTAAAAAAATTAAGTCAAAAGTTACCATATTTTGATTTTTTTATAAAATTTTTCTTCTGGAAATTATGAATATGGCAATAATATTATATGGGTATAACATTAATATTAGTTACATGTTAAATCAAATGGTTTTTCTTATTGTTTGCCAGAAATCATGACAGTGGTAATGGTGTAATTGCTAGAGTATTACCATACTCTTGCCATACCGATTATTATTAAACAGGTTATCAATAAGCACTTGTCAATTTTTCTCTTTCTAGTTATTTTATATAATTACCGTTATTAATATTCAGTGTCATTACTTTCATATTTGGAAAAATTGATTTTTAAAATTTCAACAAAATAAACCATTGTATTTTACTTGGATAAAGAGCAAAGCTTTAGCAAAAAAATCAGACAGATGAAAATTTTTCCCGTTTGTAAAAATTAATTTATTTTATTTTAAGCTGTGTGCATAAATTATCAAGTTCTGTTTTAGAAAGTTTTAAAATGTAGTTCTTAAAGTAGGCAAAATTGTGATAGGTCGACTTTTATCACAAATCAAATCCACTTGAGAAATATGACTGGTATTGATTTTAAGCTGAAACACGTACAATTTTTTCTACCATATCGAAGTAAATTCTCGGAACAATAGTAGTTGAATGTATTTATAACATTTTTTTAGTAGTACTAAATTCTATTTAACATCTTAATCTTGCTAATTCTGTAAGATTTATATAGAAAATGTGTTTTAAATTGTTATATTATAAAAGTTTATATAAAATATTCTACAACTCCTATATAGCTTTTACAGATTATCAATCTGCTCAGAATCTGTATATTGTACTTTCTCTACAGGATGATAATCTCTGCTGTATTTGATTCAAGCGAGAATTTATTTGCTTGATATTATTTCATAATCATCTCCAGCAATTATTGCAACATTATTGGCATAATTAATAATGTGAAATTCTAAACTATTCAACTTTTACAACTATATATCATTTGTAAATAATATACTGTATATCTATTTATTTTTGTAATAGTATAATAATTAATAAACTTCCCAAACGTAGTCTTTCTTAAATGATGCTTCTAAATTTTCGTCTGAGTGTATATCGATAAACGTAGTTGATCGGTATTTCAAACCGGATTAACGAACGAGTTCCGTTAATATTGATTTTTTTTTAATTGGATATTTGAAAGTTCCATTAAGAGTTGTTTGATATTATATATAAAAAAAAAAACGATTTATTTTTTATTCCATCTGTTGTTCAATACAACTAAAAGTTAAATAAGACAATACCAGTTGATTGCCCCACATTTCCCGATAACTTCACATATAATATTTATAATTATTTTTATATGCTAAAAACATTTCATTTATGACAGATGTGTCTCCTATGTTAAAAAATATCCTCATTTCTTTTCATATTCTATGTTAAAAAATATCCTCATTTCTTTTTATATTCTCTATCCATGTAAATAATTCTAATCTTGTGTTGAAATTTTACAAAGGCAGATTTCATTATATGCTGCTAAAACGGAATTTATAATTATAATCTCAGAATGCTCTAGAGATTTGTCATTTAAATATAAAATAAATTTCATGTGTTTTCCAAACCGTGTATTTAAGATTTCTTTTTTATCCATTTTATCATTAATATTATAACTATTACTACGGCTTTTATATACAATAGTAATACAAATAATGATAACTAAAAAAATTAATAACATAATTCACAGCTATATAATCGTGATCACAATAGTGTTAGGAGAATTAGATATACGTGTAACTATCATTTTACTTTTTCTGTACTTGTCACATGTATATAGAAAGTTGGGCAGTAAGAATTTGTATTTTAAAGCGACGAACATCATTTATCATTCTCGATGGGTGGCGCAGTTGATTTTCGTAGCAAAAATTGTAATCATTCTTACTACGGAATATGAGACAGAATGATTGGCATTTATGTATAACAACAATACTAACTTTTATAATTCAATGACAATTTATACTTAAAATTACAATATGAATGCAATTTTATTGAATTCAAATATCAATTATTACTGAAGTATAGAATTTGAATGCGCTAATTGTTTGACCTTTCAATGTGATTAATACTTATTATAAATGCTTCAGAATCATTATATCAGCTTGCTTTAACATTCTCGGTTCAGTGATCGTGCTAAGCCTGCGGCCCTGCACGCGACGACGGCTCTCTTATGATTATATATTGAGTATAAGTGCTTAAGAGGGTGTCCTCATTGTCGATTTACCGACGCTTATCGACTTCGCTATGTAGACGTGAACAGTTGTTGCACGTCTACTACTACCACCCGCAACACGCGAGCAATAAGTTCTATGAGAGAAAGAGACAGCGGAACGAAGAAATTAGTCATCCTATCTGACATAGCCAGCCAAATACGTGTTGGTTGAGTCGCCAACTAACAGCTATGAGAGATTTCTTACCGCTTCATCATATGACGCTAATTTAACGTCACCAGTAGGATGTATTTGAAATGTTATTATTTCACAAACTTCCGTTTGTGAATACCTATCAAATCGAATTAGATAATTCAGTAATTTATACCATTTTGTATATAAATAAGCGTTTATTAGATATTAAAGCAAAGTAAAAATAATAGCATTTTCTTAATTAGCAATTCTTAATTACATCATTATACTTTTGTTATTATTACTATTTTATTATATTAGCATATTATAATATATCATATATATACGATATAGCATTAAAATTAAAAAAAAATTGTAAAAGTTGTCATTTAATATGGATATTATCAAATTATTTACTTGATTTTATTTATTATTCTAATTAATCCTTTTAAATATCAATTGATATAAATAAAATAATTTGTATATCAACATTTACTAATGACGTTTTGAACCTATCATTTTTTAATGTTCAATTAGTGTCTTACAATTTAATTAAATTTCATTGTATCAAATATGACCTCTTACACTATACTGAACTTTGTAAAATATTGTTCAACAAAAATGTACTGTAATAATAAAACCTTCAAAGAATCGTTAATCAACTTATTTAGAAATTGTATAAATACATTACTGTAGCGCGTATCATAAAAACGCACGAAAAGTATGCAAAAAGAAAAATGGCATACGACAAGGACATTATATTTACCTAGAAAGCGTGGACAGCTGCGGGCATGGAATTGCTAGAAAAATTACATTACAGCGTTATAATAGGTATGGCCGCTATCTTTTGAGTAGTAAAACTTTTGTATTAAACTTTTTGCGAATTTCTGAATCCTTCTTTGGGAGGAACTTGCACAGAAGTTAAAGTGTCCGAAGGCGTCGAGGACAGTTTCGTTTCTTGAAACCATTCGATTTCCGTCGAATAGCAAAAAAGTATAATAAGACGATGAAAGATAAGTATTGTATCACATTTCTACTGTTTTTTGTAAAATCTACGAAATATTGAAGATAATTTTGTTTGGTGCATTTTCATAATAGATTATGAATGTGTATTTCTTTTACATTACTTATATCAGCGCTTTATTTATTTTTAACAACAGTTTATTTTGCAATTATTCTAATTTTTGTTTATATTGTATACATTACATAAGCCTGTATAACACTGAATAAAACCTGTCCAATATTGTACATGAAAAAGTCATACAACATAAAGTATAGTAAGTAAAAAATATTCTGATAAACTCAAATACTTGGTATAATGCTTTAAAACTTACATTTAAATTACATATATACAAATTAAATGAATTTCACATTTTTCACATTTTCGTTACAGATTTTTCATTCCATAATTTTATTTATAGTTGTCAATAGTAAATATTATAGATTGTTTATATAGTTTAATATAAAATGTAATATCAATTAATTCGATAAATTATAATAGTCTATATTATTATTGTACAATTTAAAGATCATTTTAATTTCTTTCAACCTATGTCTTGATTTCAGCGGAATTCTCATTACTGAAGATATGTAAATGCAGTTATGTTACATAAATGGGTCAGGCAAATTTAATTTAGAAGAAATAATTCGGTAAAATTGATATTTTACAGAATCTAATGTTCCGATTTATAAAAACTGGTCTGATCGATAATAAGTATATTGCCTTTATTGTGACTGATCAGGTTTTCCAAAAAAATCTAATGTTTGATTAGTTTTATTCGTACATTTATCTTTACATCCTTCAGAACTTATTTTGAAAGCACTTTTCTAACAGAGCTAATAAATATTTCCCAGAGGCTAAACGATTATGTCATGTTGTATCCTCATATGTACTTGAAACAATTCTTGATAAATCTTTAGTTAAGGGTCATGATCCGTTTGTTTCGAAAACTTCTTCATTTATACATATTAGAAAAATGTAATATCCATTTATGATACTATATGTATATTAAGAAGTGTTTCAAAACTATTTAAGATTATTATTATTGATAAAATAAAATGTACGATAATTCCATGTTTTTCATTTAATCACTTTGATTTTATAAGAAAAAGAAATATTGATTCTAACTCGATATGTTATATTCAATGTATTTTTATTTTTATGAAAATTAGTGTGGAAGTAGATAGTATCTATATAGATTTTAATAATGCGTTTCATTCAATTATCCGTGTTATTTTAATAAAATAATTACCATTTGAATTCGCAGGTTTAACATTACCTTGACAGATTTAAGTATTTGTACACAAAAACTTAAATCTTAAAATCAAGTAAAATAAATTTCCTATCAAATGTTCTATAAGAATCTTATTGTGGTCTAATGCTATTTAGTATATTTATTAATGATATTTTATATTAGATTCGATAAGTTGTTGGTATGATATTAATGGTATGGTATTTAAACCTCAAATGTGTAAGTTTATAACATTTGCTTGAGTTAAACAATTAAATATATATATCAGGAATTCTTTTATTTTATTTAAAATATTTATATGTT
>JABFOX010001829.1:0-12299 GCA_022817665.1 Axea sp. ZL-2020
AAGAGCCCCGTAAGTGTACATGCATTGGCGGGCTCAATATCTCTGAAGAAATTTGACCTCCGGCGGCGTACATGCTCCCCTCGGAGACACGTATGCGCGTAAAAAAGGGAAGTCACACGGATACAGAGAGCAGTCTGACACGTGAATTATTTCGCACTCTCTCGCGGAGCCGTGTCCAGTGAAGGGTGACCACCCCCTTCACCCCAGACCGGCTTTATGGCTTAAACAAAACTTTCCTATATTACAAGTCCGTGAAATATGAATACGTTGGAAGCAGGGCGCCACTTCCGGGGGTGGTCAAACGTCGACCCAGGGTACGAGGGGCCACGAGGGAGGGGAAGGGGTGAGACTCGCTGATCCGGTCACTTGCCTGCCATTACGGAACCCGTCGTGGACTGCCGTTGGCAAACTCAATTTGTTATCGACTTATAGACCGAAGCACTTACTATTACCGCAGATTTATTTCTCACATTAGTCTCCCTGCACACCTACTCTCCTCTATTATATTCTCCTTACTTATCTATTAATTATCGAAACAATTTAATTAATTCTCACCATTCGTTAGTCCAGTTTTCACGTTCAGTCTTTGCTTGTTCATATTTTATATTTATTAATGTTTGCGTATTTGTATTTCATTGAATAAACAAAACCACCTCAAGCCGTTATTATCCAGCGCACTTGCGCTATTTTTCTTGTTAACGTGGCACGGCGCGAACCAATATTATTTTTAACATTACTTAGAAATAACGAAGACAACGAGTGGACATCCCGTCAACGATACCGTGTCGAACGAACACGATTTCTTGTCTTCGTGAAACTCGCAGTTCTGACTTTGTTAATCGAACAACCAATTTTTTTTTTCCCTGAGTGAGTTTCAAACTGAAATGAAACGTTGCTCTTATTTCAAGATCATGCGAAATACGAGAAGAAGGTATAAAATGCACCACATGTTCCTAGTTGATGTTCTTGATATTCATTCGCATTTATACGAAGCACGTCGGCTATTTGACTAACGGTTAATTTAATAGAGAGAGAGAGAAGGGGGGGGGAGAATAACGCTGTAACTTGGCGCTTGAGCAACATTGAAAAATATATATCCATCTCGTCATCCACCCTTGCTGACCCAGCACAGACTGCATATAAACTGCTCCGTTACAGACTCAGTTGGAGGTATTAGAACGAACCCTTCACTTTATTCTGTGTCGCACACACTCGCATTTATACCTACATGAAACTTTTGATTTTTCCTTCGCTCCATTAATAAATTGAACGTTTCCTTTAAATTATTTATTATTCTTCGGTAATCGCGTTAACTATACAGATCTTTCTGAAATACGAAATTTGAATAAAAAAATGTTTTTTAATTGTGCAACTTTGGCCACTGTCAGGAGCGAAACGTTCGATGAAGAAAATTATTTATCGTTTTAAACAGCCGAAATATGGCATCCTCGGGTGTTTGCTGAACGGCTCGAATTCGATCTTAATGGCGAATAAAATATTTTGATCCGCGTATTCCCACGGGTGGCATAACTCTGACCGAGCATCCCACGTCCGGATACTTCGTCATTATTCGCTCGAAGGGATTCGGTCTTATTGACCATGTTTATGAAATTTCAATTCCCGAGTCGGATTATTATGACGGAACGCATGTAATGCATTATTTATCTTTAAACAACCGACGTTGTCGAAACATGCGCAGGACGTTGGCGAGCGAGTATTTTCCAAGGAAGTACCTTCTTTGGCGAAGTTGAAGGAAGGAAGAGTTTAATGAATTATTTTTCTCGAGCAATCAATGCAAAGTAATTGCACGAAACAGCGCAATTGTACTTTTAACGGGCGCTCATTTTCGGCCGATTCATAATAAAAATCAGGGCGTTTCACGATCGTGACTCGAGTTACGTCGGCGAAGACGGTAGACATCGATGGCGCGAGCGTCTCGATTGCGAATGGCTTTTTAATGCGAAACACAGCAAACTGATCGTCTTCTTTTCCTGTGGCGTTCTCTCCGTCTAAAAGAGAAGGAGCGTAATAAGAAAAAAGAGGAGAAAGAAGAAAAAAGAAGGAAACGAGAGTCTTATATTGACACATCTGCTCTCACTGGCCGGCGCTCTTCTTTCAACTCCGTAAACCGCCACGCAGCTATTATTTATTTAATGCCTTTCATTCTACGTTACACAATTATTTACCAAGAATGATGGATGAGGGAGAGATGACTATGGACGAGGTGGGGGAATAGCCATGTGTGAGACTTCGGCTGGCACATTCTTTGGCGTATACAAACAACGCACAAACGTGCCTAGTTTGTACAAATAATTCAACTCGCATTGCCGAGTCTGGCGCGACGGAATTTTCGAAGCGTTGTGCAATAATAATTTGCGTTTGTTTACGCGAAGGCCTTGGTTCGCTGGATTCTCTTTGGTACACACCACGAGCGTGCATATATATATATATATATTGTGATTCGCATTTACTAAATATTGATAATTTTACTTTTCCTTTTTATCCCGGTCTTCTGTCTCGCCAATGGCGTTTCGTTTCAACAAAAGCGACACACGCATTGTGGCGAGAGAACTAAACGTTTTTATTTAGTTCGCCGATTTCCAAAGTACAAAACTGATGAAATCACGGGTGAGAGCGAAATCGCGCGGCTTTTCACGTGCGAGCGCACGCAGAAAGATTATCTTTTGGGCTTAATTTTTACGACTTCAATCATTTGTGTCAAAATGAGAATTTAATTTGAATTTTGTTTCGTTTCAGGTAAGACGAAGGCGTCCTTGCAAAGAAACTGTTGTTCAGGGAAATTCATTTTAATGCCAGGCAAGTACAATTTACGTACACTGATACATAGACAACTGTATGCGTTCTGTTGGTAGTACGCTAAGTAAAATACAGGAATCATAATATTAATATTTTTCTACGAACGGCTCATATTTATATGATAAACATAAACTATGTTCAGTTTATTTATTCAATAAAAATTTTTAACGGAAATCATGTCGGCACTTTTCTCAGAAAATCAGTAAATCACATTGCTCTTTAAAAGAGCAATGTGAAATTCTAAAAATCTTGTTTCATTAAAATTTGCCGAAATACTGTGATCACTGAAATGAGCTGCACTAACTTTCCATTTAAAGGCTAAGCAGTGAAGTTCCTGAATGAAATATGTAAGAAGGCATAATAAGAAACATATGAGGATAAATTAAATTAAGCAGTAATGTGTGTATGTAAGGGGGGGGGGTCTTATTTATTAACCGAAGATATGTTTTATCATAAGTAAAATAACATAATATAAAACCAAATATTTGAAAAACTTTGCTTTCTAAAAAAACTGTATAACAAAAAATGAACATATTTTTTATATGGTGATACTTCTCTGAAAGTTTACATTAAAATTTAAATCGTAATTATGAATTGGCGAAATTTTAATTTTGAAGCACAATACTTACTAGTTACCTACCCATTCTTCTAATAATTAGCGTAGTAGTTTTAGTAGATAATAAAATAATGCATTTGGTGTAGGGTTTTACAAATTTTAATATAAATGAATTAAATCTTTGTTTTCTATTTTGTATCAAAGCAATGTGCAATACAAACACTATAGACAAATTAAATATCAAATCATAAATTTTAATTAATTCCAAATATAAATTTAATATTCAATAACTAACCGTTTATCTATGTTTCGAAATATTTAATTACCAGTTTTACTTTTTAATAAAAGCTAAACAAATTATACAGTTCCCAACTATCAATAATATTACTTATTTTAAAATAACATAGTTTTTACAAGAAATATTGCAATCGTTAAATGTTGTTACCATGTTTTCACTGACGTTTGTTGATATGAATAAATGAATTTCAATTTTCACTTTTAATTCTGAACTGTTTTTAAGGGATTTAATTATTTATTTATAATCAAATTGTTATAGAAATATACCTAGATCGTTAACATAATTTGACACTAACATTTCATATTTATTGTTATCATTTTGAAGTTTTTCACAAAAAGTTATATTTATAACAATACATAAAACATGTAATTTAAGACTAATACATTTTCAAAATAAGTAATACGTAACAATAATTGTGGTAGAATATTTAGAAAAACGAATTTGTACGAAAAACATTAGGAGAATGTGATTTGATTCTTAATTGTTTAACATTTATCACTAATTGTATTACATTGCATTTACTCAAATAATGTCATATGGAATTAAACAATAATAAATAAAATAAATTATTAAGCATTAATTGTGGAATGTTAACCTTTCGAAGATAATTTAATTCCAATTTGCGTAATCAAAGCACAGTGATATAATTTTTAACGTATTTTACAATGTAATTTCACCACTTCAATGTCCTGCATTACTTTGTTAATTAAAGCAACAAAAAATATATTTCAGTACATATGCCAGGAAAAGAGTAATACGTATAATTCGCAATAAATTCTTTAAGCTATTATAGATGTTTTGATGGAGCCACTGTGCATATTTGCGAGCAATTTGTTGAATAAAACATTGTTTATAAGCTTACTTTTTATCAATGTTTTTTGTCTGAACTAAATTGTAATTTCTTGCACATGTAGCCCGAATGTAGTAGTTAAACGTTAGTAAAATATGTTTAGACGCTATAAATTACCTCAGCTAAAGGCAGCAAGGGATCGCCTCAACACACACAGTACACAACTTATCGTTGCCCTATCTCAACGTATACCAATATTCAATTATATTCGAATAACTATTTTCGGAGTAGTATCTAGAGGGAATAATTTATTAAAGTTTTGCGATTCAATTAGTAAACAGCAATAGTGAGCCATAACCTCAATACAAACGCAAAATACTTAAAATGTGACCTAAGTATTATGTACTTATCAATAAAATTATCAACCGGTTAAAATTTTAATGCATCTCCTTAATTCATAATAATTCTCGAGCAGTTATCAAGAAAAATTATTAAACAATGATTTATAAGTCAATCGGCCACTCGTTTGTATTATAAAAGTATTTAAAATAAATCAAGTAAATAATTTAGTTGTTATATAGGATAATAAATCGTTTTCAATTATTATACTATTGCATATTATTTATTTGAAGTTTTCAACCATTTTTCTGGTCCTCTTTAGAAATATTTTTTGTAACATATTTTTTATTATACTATTATATGTTGTGTCACATTGTATCTTTTTCTATTTGTTCTTTTATTTAATTATATATTTATAAAAAATCTATGTCATAATATAAATTTTAGAATAATTATGTTTAACTGTCACATCGATTCTGTCGAAAATGATTAATTATACTATGTAGCAATACATAAAACTAACTGAATCAACCGATAAATAAAATAATATAATAACTAATTTACTATTTAAGGTATTTAATTTCTCAAATTAGAATGAATCATTTATAACAAACGAATATTTACATTAGTTTAACAAATACTTTTATTCTCATTCTAGTAATATTGTGATGCAAAATCGCAACAAAATATACTTTTGTTTCAATATTTTTAAATGATATTGCTTTACGAGATTTATAACATTATTGTTTCTCTGGTGAATTGTTTTGCATGTTCACAGTACAGCCAATTACTCGATTATTCATAGCAATTCCTTAGACTTAATTATCCATTTTTAAAGGTATCGAAATTACATTAAAAACTCCTTAAACATCGCGCGTAGATTATTTCTACGTGAGTTTTATTATGTTGTTTACATAAGATAATCTCATCAGCTTATTCGTTTGATAATCCGGTTTGTCAGCATTATTATTCAACATAAAATAAACGAGCGATAAATTTTTTGCATACAAATTTGTAAATGATTGATGAAAAAATGCATTTTCCAGTTACGGAACATAAATGTTGTTCTTTGTAGTTTTAAAGTTTACATAGCAACTCGTTTGAATTTTACATTCGTGGTATAGGCAGAATATGTATTATTCCATACAGGTCGTCTAGAAGTTTTCAATTATTACGTACTCTGTTAACGAGCAAAATTATTGTAATTAAAATTTTTCAAGCATCGCTGCAGTTAATAATTGAAACACCTAAGCGAAATCTGCGAGTGAAAGAACTGATGTAAGAAAGCGCACGGAACAAATGAAATGAACACATTTCAGAGTATACACCAATAACGAGCAAAAGCTTTACTGAAGAACATATACATATGATTAACCATAACTATAGTTAGTACAGTATAGTTTGCAAGTTTTGAAATGCGATAAAAGACGAGTACCCCCTCGGTAGACTAATAAATTATTGTGGCTACGAAAACGTCGGTGTCGATTGAATGACAAGTAAACGATTTACACGGCAGATGGATGAGGGCTTTATATGAATGTATAAACTCCTTATGATGTATAAATTGGTTAACGCAAGATAAAATAATGACACTGGATTATACATCTAGTTCTACCGTTCGATATTTTTGTACACCAAGCAAACCATTGGAAATTTATCTCAATTGAGATACCAAGTTAAAGCATTAATTAAAAAAAAATTTGGTAACAATTAATAAATTACGTTAATTTTATTACACGGTATTTAAATTATACTTCTCATTTCTCGTTAATTAATTCATTACTTTATTCGTTGATGATTAATAATATTTTATTAATATTATTTTAAATTATAAGCATGAGATAACCGTGGTGAGATTGATCGGATCGAGTCAGTTTATATGAATGTGGCTTTTTTTTATAGCCCCTTTACATTAAATGTGACTCTTGAAGCCACATAATCCTAAATAAGGTTATATCCGTAAACAGAAGGGTGCATCATATCACTTAATCTTGCTCAAATTACTACATTCGAATTTCTCAGTCAGATCACATGTGCTCCAAGTTGGATGTGCATATTATATTTATACAGATCTTGACGCTGACAGCTGCATAAGGTTGCCCAATTGCGTATTCTTTCATTTATGCGTAAATCTTAAACAGGATAAAGTGTATTACCTAATTACTAAGTCATTCAACTCGGACATCTTTTTTTCCTTTCCGCGTTAAAGTAAATTAATTTTTAATTAATATTTCTTTCAGAGAAAAAAACAACCAATTTGTTTAATGTTGAATAACCCGTCTAGAATTATTGATAAATGATTTGAAATACTAACTTTAAAACATCATTATTATGATTTTAATGAATTAAACGATAAAAAACTGGACACAGTAATTGATTGAGTTTGCCACACAATTCGTCTTTTTAATATAAATTCGCAAACATAAATAATGCACTAAGTTGCGAACTTAGGACTCAGTGACTGAATCGGGGAATAAAAACTAGAAGACACAACTTTCTTATATAATACATTTATATTTATCATTTGAAAAAGTTCGCTTTAAACATAACTTTCTGCATTTAAAGATTCAGATTATAATTCAATGTATTATTTGGTAGCAACACCAAACGGTGTCTCGATATAATTGCATTATCCAGGCGCGCGTAATTTTATTCATTAAATTTACGGCGAGAAATAAAAAGAAACATTATAAATTGCGTGTGAATGTGCCAAAAGTAGAACCCACCGACTGATTTCCATGCATCGTCTCTTTACCCGGTCCAAAAGATGTCGATGGGGGTGGAAATTGTTTATTGAACACCTCGGGTATACTCGAATGGTTTCGTAGGGAAAACTGGAAATCTATTCGACGGTTTGCGAAACACGGGATTCCCCGCCGAATATGGTTATAGCGCGGAATTCGAAATTTGTTTCTTTATCGGCTATAATTTTTCCGAATCCACTCGCGAGCAAGCGAATGAGCAACGCGGAGGACAGAGAGAGCGAGGATCTTATCCTGTATTGAAAACGGTCCCTTTGGCTCTAAAATTTTATACTTACTTCTTTTGCTTTGGCAAACTTTCGAAAAACTTTTTACAACCAATCTTTTTCGCTGATCGTCTCGTAAAGAATACATTCGACACATATTAAGAAGATACAAAATCTCGCATGGCTCCAGTTTGCAATGTTTTACGACGGGATGTGCAAAAGTTGCACTATTAAACGACGTGTGCACGGACAACAAATTATTTTATATTTTTCCCTTCGACAATTTTATTTGAAACTATAACCACGCATTTACACGCCGTAACGAATGTAAGTCGGGTATCGAAATATTTCAAGCCGTCGGCAAATTTAACGAACAGATTTCAATCTGCGCGGTTCGATTGATGAACGTACGAACGATTCGTATTGCGCAGTGTCGTGTTTATAAAATGTTTAAACGGCCGCACACGTGTAACAACTCGCAATGAAAAGGATTTAGCAAATTGTGCAAAATAAGTGGTTAGGTATAAACCCTAATAAAATGCAATTTGCATGCATTATTCCTTACAGTAATGACGCGCTATTACTTTTGCCGCATTGATATTCCACATCTTTCTTTCCGAATATCACAAAACTATATATCACTATGAATTATTATTAATACAAGTTTCAATCTCTCCCAATGCAATGACGAAAAAGTTTACTTTCCGCGAAGTTTGTTTGAATCAAGCTTTTTTTTTTTTCATTTAACGTAACGTTATTAAAAGTCATAACTTTATATCAGAAAATGCAGATTCGCTCTTACAACCGAAAGTTTATTACATGAATTTACAATAATTGTAATTGCACGATTTTTACAAAGCAAATTAATGCTAGCAATTCCACCGGCGCGTTATTAGTAGTAACGATTTCTGGATTTCAATAAAAACTGCCCCAGTAAATTCATTTAATCGAGTATAAAAATACGCAGTATCACATTTCACATTTGTTGTCGGCGAAAATAAAGTACATTTGAAATTCAGCTAGATTCTCGAATTTTAAACATTCAAAATAATGCATTCTTTATGCGAATATACTTAATAAAAAAATAATATTCCGCATTGAAAATTGCGTGCGCGCAGAGAAAATGTGTGCACGATTGAAAAACAGCGCGGCGCATCGCTAATTGATTCAATAGCCCGTGGCGAACATTTATTTTAATCCAAATGATTCGTAGATTCGAACCCCGTGCGTCTAATTCGAAGCGAAAACATTAATGGCGAATCGAATCGAATTTCCGTCCCGTGTCTTTGATCGTGAGCCGCGGAAAATGTTGACACCGTAAGGAACGCTTCGCGTTACGGTAAACGGCGGTGCGCTGAAATTACGGGGACGCGTATAAATGATTGCAACTTTTAATTTACACGAGTTTCAGCGCAACTGTGGAATGAATCGATATTCGGACATAAGAAAACGGCTTACACAACCAACCTTCGTAACAAAGTAATACTGTATTAACAGCGTCTTTGTAATTTTATAAGTACGCAAAATACGTTGTTACGGGAGAGGGCCGCATTGCGCGTTAGCTGGGCGCGTGCATAATTTCAGCAGGTGCGTGGGAAAAGGTGAGGGCGAGTGTTTGCAAGAAGACGAAGAAGAAGAAGAAGAAGAAACGGCTGGAGGTGGATGGGCCGGTGGAAAGCGTGGAAAGTAAGTAGTGAGAACGAATGGAGTGATTCGTGGAGCATTTCGTCGACAACATTTGGTCCTCCGTAATTAGATTCGAGTGCAAACACGAGAGCGGTTGAGGCGTGCGTTTTATTTGTAAACGCCAGGTAAATCACGGCACCTTTGTGCTTCGCAGCGGCTTCTCGCTAATTCGTCGAGAATCGCGCGTCCTCTTCTCCGAAGAACATTTGTATTCAGCAAGGGTGCTCGAGGAATCCGAGTGCGCTTTAAGATCGGACGGGCGGCTCGGATGAGGTGCTTTAAAAAGAGAAAACGAGCGAGGGACGCTCGAGTGAAGACGAGTGAGAGAGCGAGCTAGACCGAGAGAGAGAGAGAGGATTGAACGAGAGCGAGGCCGTTCCGCGATCTCGCATATTTCATATGCAGGGTGCTGTTTTGTGCCACATCGGCAATACTATTACCATATTTTTCACATAATGCGCCCGCGTGTACGTCTCATCTCTCTTATTTCGCGTGACACCACCCCGGCTGACTGTCGCGGTGTAACGCGTTTTAACATTTTGTCATTCATTGCGCGGCCATTGCTCCTCAAGTGCCATTCGATACGTCGATGAAAAGTTTATACACTCCCGACTTCTGAATATCAAACGCCATGCAGATTTCATCCGCTCTATCTTGAATTTTAACCGCTTTGTGCCAATGCTTCGTGCCGCTCTCATCCCGGATAAGTGGATAGCTTTACATAAAATGTCCTTGTTTACGCATTATTTCCAACGCTCGACACTTCAAACATTAACAGCATTTTCCGGCGAACGCACGTCCGGGCCAATTGTGCTACTGCTCCAAAATAATTCACCACCAACACCTCTCGATCATCTTTAACGCGCGCCCAACTCTCTCGCACTCCATCGCTTTATTGCAATTCGTTCAACTCTTTTTATTGACTCAAATATAATAAGAATAATGTTAAACGCAGGCTAGGACTTATAAGATGTGTATTCGGCACAAATGCACAGTTTAATGCATTCGAGTTAATATTCTAACACGTTACTAAATATCAGAATGATGAAAGAATTTTGATTTCTACTTAATCGCAATTTTTTAAATTAATGAAACGCTAAATTACCACACGAAGTATAATTACCAGCAGCGGATTATTCTTTTACAGTAATTTCATTACAGTGCAGACCGTAACTGGAAACATGAATATTTGTCGAAATTTTTTTTTTTTTTTTACTTTAAAAAACAAAATTAACGTTACTCGAAATCCCTTATAATTTCTGAATATTATGAATACTCATTCATCGATGTATCGCGCGTGTAAAAAAATACTTGATTAATAAAAGTATGATTTTAGTAGAAAAAACGAAAGGTCAATTTTCATTCTTTTTCCATAATTGCGTTACATCGTGTTTATATAATAAGTTAAAATTCGCTCGAAACGCACCAAAAGTATAAGCTCTGTTTTCAAGCATCGATGCATAACGTAATAAGAAGCATTTTTATATCGTCCAAATACTTACCTAATCGAACTTCAAAACTAATCAAATCGTGTATTGTACATTTCGTTCGATTGCGCAAAATTATTCAATGCACAGCGCGTAAAAATGCATAACAAGCAGAAACTTGATTTAAGAGAACGAGGCATTCGGCGACTGCACGAGCGGGTGGTCGGCAGAGGGTAAAACGAAAGATGCAAATTACGATGGCTTTAATGAAAATCGATTTTCGGTAAATATTTTTGCACCGAGGTGAAAAATCTTGCCGCGCGCAGATTTTTCGTTCAAAAATATCACGGCCGTGTTTCGTTTCTTTTTTGTAAACTACACATATATATGTGTGTGCATGTACATTTATCCTTTCTTCGATGAGACACTTGTATCGTCGTAATTACAATTCACCCGCGGCCAGTGTTTGCTCTCGAATACACAGTCAAAACTCATTTTCCGCTTGCGATAATTTCAGCGATACGACTGAACCGAAGCTAAAACGATTAAGACGTTTAATATTCATTTCTTGCGATGTCTTGAATATTAACAACGCTATTAGCACGGAAAAAAAAGAACAAGCGGAAACTCGACGGTCGTTGTTTCATCGAGAAGCGACGAGAACGTACGTCTGTGCAAATACAAATATCTAATGACAATTGAATTTAATCGTTTGTTTATTGAATTTAACTTCCATCGAATTTTGATTTTCGATTCAACAGCTCCGATTAATCAGCTCTCCAAACCAAACAAACAATTTTGATAAAACTCTGCGGTAATAAGTAGATGTCGTTAATTCACGAGAGTTTTTGTCTTCTCCGTGTCTAATTTCTGCCGCGTGATGTCTGAACATTTTTCTTAACCCTTTGACGTACCCTTCTTCTTAGCCGCATAAAAAATATCGGACAATTTTCCAAGCGAGAAAATCCGCTGCTACTGTCGGCTTAATTGTATCATCAAGAAGTCGATGGAATCAGCGCACGAAGGGTTTTAAATAATACCGTACATTTTTTCATCGCAAGCAGTCGGCCTTGAAACGCAGATTACTCCGCTATTAAATATCGCGGTAAACTTTGTCTGTTGTAACTGTTAAATTCACGAATGAATGTCAGAAAGCTCACCAACATTATTATTGATTTAATTGCATCGCGCTGCGAATTGCATCGGTCTCTGTTTATAATCCCTAAACGTCGCTTCATTTCGGGCTTGAATAATTGGTCATTCGAGGTCCGTCTGAACGTTTACTAAACGTCTACTGAATCTTATAACAGTCGTATGTGAAACCTAAAGCGAACAAACAAAATGCCACAGAACGTTAAGAAAGCGTTTATAGGAAACGTCATTTTATTGAAATATTTCCAAAAGATACTAGATGGAGG
>JABFOX010001830.1:0-12296 GCA_022817665.1 Axea sp. ZL-2020
GTAAAAAAAAAACTGTTGAAATATAAAATGTAATATGTTATTTTTTTATATTTATAAACTTTTATTTTGTGTATAAAAGTTTTAAAATTTTTGTTTACATTTTTTTCAATTTTTGGTGTTTTTTTTTTGATCATGAATTCTTACAGCGTGTTGATCATGATTTTTTTTTTACAAGGACCACAATTCACTTTCACTGTACATTCAGTTATGTGAAAAATATACTTTATCACAATTAATAAGAAGTAAATGACATTATTGGCATGACGTTGTTATTTTCGGTGAATTAAAAATATAATTGTTTAAGTATTTAAGATGATGGGATAATTTACCAGCGTGATAAGGATTAAAAACACACGACACCAAGTCTTACTTCAAACAAATTTTCTCGCCTTAGTTAAATAGAAACCTGATTTCATCCTAATGCGATCCTACTTATTCAGTTAAACACGCTTTAATCTATCAAGATATTCAATCCAAAACATTAGGATGATCAAATTGTGGGGCCACACATCAATCCAATTTTAATTTCTATTAAAAGTTTCGTATTTGCATGTAAAATGAAAACTTTATTGTTGTAGTTTTATGCAGTATTAATAATATTATTGTAATATTTAAAAAGAATAACTGATGAATTAAAATTCAAACTTACACTGAATCCCAATGGTGTGAAAAGTAACTCAAATTTCGCAAACCGAACAAAAAGTTTACTGCAGTGCACGTTAACCACAATTTGAAACTTGATCTGATTCGTTTCATAATTACCGATTGAAAAAAAAAAGTACCGTTATAGAAGCGTAAATCTAATTTTTATATCGAGTTGTAGTGCGATAAACTGTCGTTTATTTTAGCGATTTTAACGTTCGCTCATATTAATCAATTTCAACTTATTATTTATCATCTATTTTAATTTCTGTAACGCCAATTATCTAGAAAGTGATCGCATCTGTGAGTTAAAATAACGTTGGTGTTAAAAGCCTGAGACGTTTACTTGTATCGTTCAAAATGAATTTTGCAACTTTGACTTTTGCCAATTAAATATTTTTAATATGAATAACTAATTACGCAGATTCACGTTAATGTGACTTAATTTGGCAATGGCTTAGAGTTGTGTGTAATTTTACTATATTTGTATATCGTACGTAAAGATTTTTATTTTCTTTGTTTCGTTTGCATGAAGTCAAATGCCCATAGAGAAATTTATTAATACAACTTACAGGTGTTGAAAAAATTGAATGAACATCCTATTTTACTTATTCTACTTGAAAATAAATGCTAAATGAAATGAATTGATTTGTACGTTCAAGTCTGTTTCATGTCATTCTGTAGTTTGCAAAGGACGAAATGAAGTTATAATATGTGGTGCAGAATTATTTGCTTTTGCAATAACAGCGAAATGTCGTAGACATATAAATAAATACGGTGTATAGTTTTATCATAGTTACGCACGCACACTTGAAAATTAGTATGTTAGACTTTATAGTCTTGATTGAATGAAAACATAAAATATGCTCGTAAAACAACTGCTGATTTATTTTGAAATCACAATTCGTATACACAGAAATGATACGTTGCAAGTATATCTTGCAGTAAGTGCAAATTTGTAAATGGATTGCAGATTTTCAATGGCCCATCACAAAGCATTGATTTAATTGATGTTTAATAAGTAATTTTTTTAGAAATGTGTGTTCTCGGTGTGCAGTTAACATTACAATATCGTTGATGCCATTTGACAAAAGCACCGGGAAAATTGTGAAGAAATGTGAAATTGCTAATGAAATAATTGTAATGTAGAAGACAAATATTATAATTTAAATAAAAAGTAAGTTGAATGTATAATGAATAAGCAGTGCATCAAAACATCAGATCCCTTTATGTTGACATTTAATGTTGCCATCACTATTGTATAATGTTAGTGTAAATGAATATGGTGGAATAGTAGTAGAAATATTGATTGTGATAAGGTATACATGAAAAGTGTACAATAATAATTGAATTCAAAGTATCCAGTAAATTACAATTTAAAAGCACAAGTGACATGAAAATTGTCAACCAGCGAATGAAAAATTGTGAAATGCACTATGATTAAATGTGACAAATTTGAATAAAAACAGCGCAATCTTAATGCAGATGCAAATGTAAAATATTAACAATTATACTTGTAAGCTGAATGATGCGACGTTAAATTATAAAGTGCACAAAAATGAAACAAAAGAAATTATAATTTGTTGACGGATTTCCAACAAAATCATTTGTCCTGGTGTAGAAGTGGGGACGAGATAAAAAGTTTGGTGATCAAAAGCAAAAAGTAAGGCGTTATTTGAGTATTTCACATGCTTTCACTGGCACATCAGTGTCCAAGAACATCAGATGCTCGAACCCGTCGGTTTGTTCGAGTAACGGTAGTCGGATGACGACACACGCACGATGCACGATCTCCCGCGGGCTTCTTCTGGCTGCTCGTTTTCTTCGTTCCGTGCTTGCTTAGCCGTCGCCGCTGCGCGAGAACAAGTAACCGATGTCGTAATGAGATAGTGCGCGCATCGTACGCCAGGCCTACTTCCTCGTTTGTGCAATCGTTCTAACCTCGAGTAATTAGTCTTTGAGAACGAGGTCTGCCGCTTTCGCGCTTCTCATTTCACGACCCCTCGTCGACCGTGAAACCGAACATTTTTACGGCCTGTGACTCGCCATCCTTTTTCATATTCTTTTAATCGTTTCATTTTAATTACCTCTTTCCCTGCCAAAACAATTACACCTACTGCCGTTTTAATTTATTTCCAATACGTTTTCAGTTGTCCTCTTATTCAGTGTTTCGCGAACGAATTCACGAATTCTAACAGTTAATATTTTGCAATTTACATCAACATTTGGCTGCTTTTAAAACGCGATGAATCGTGTAGAACTTGATTCGATTAAACTACAAGTTTATGAATAATAACACAATGACTATGTCTGTACATGTGTATGTAATTTACAAGTTCACATTTAAAGACAAACTTTTACACACTATTGTCCCAACTTTGAAGAAATTTAAATGTTTAATCGTATTCGATTGCGTTGTACAATCAGTGCACGTTGCTTGCTACAATTTACTGCTACTATCCACAGCATAATAATACTATTTCACCACGAAAATTGTTGATAATCATATTGACTGCTTTGACAATGAGACCAGTTTAAAGTTTCAACGATATATAGCGTATGCTATTTTCAACGTTAGACAAATTTATATTACAACATATTCTTCATTAAAACAGTAACCTCAAGTTTTTAATTGCATCTATTATACTTTCAATTACGATTTACTTGCAATTCAATGAAGAATAACAAATCGTTTTCGGACGGTTATTCATTTTTCAACTAAAATACTATTGAAAAACAAAAAAATTCAACATTTCTTCGAACGTGCATGGCAGTTGATTATATTATAGCGACAACAATTTTATTCATAAATTTCATCCGTTTTGTTTGATTTAAAAGAAAATAAAAAAGAAGAACAAGAAACAAGCAGAATGTATTTCGAAGATGGGTAAAAGAAACGACAACAAAAATGGCCTTGTCGTGGAGAGACGATCGTGCGTCAATCTTGACTTTCTTCTCATTCATCTTTCATATACGCGCTTTATAACTTTATACACACAAATGTATTATGTATATAATACATTTGTGTGTATATTATATAATTTTATTATATAATTATTATATAATAATTATATAATTATTATATATGTATATATAAATGTACGAAAGTGTATACTTTCGTACATTTATATTCACGAGTATTCCCGACGACGACCTGTTCGAATTACGCGCCATTTGTAAGAGAGCTTAACCCCCCCCCTCCAACGGTTGGACTTTGTTAAATGCTCAATAACAAGAAAGCTGTTGGTTTTTGTTTTTTTCTTTCAGAACATAATATTAATTAACGTTCATTTTAGTTCGACCGCATGAAAATGAAGCAAACTGGTAAAGAACAACACAACCTCATGCAATTTTTGATTATATAAAAACATTGCACTGTAAGATTTTGCATTGTCCAAAGTGAAAAATGATAAATTCAACAATTTTATTTTATACTTTAACGTGAAGCGTGCGTGAAATTGAACAAATAGGTGAATTATCATAATCGTTCTTGCATCCCTCGAAATATTTGTCGAGTGCACCCGCATTTGTTCAACATGGTTACCCCGCGACAACAGCATTTCGCTTGAAAAACATTTATGAAAATTTGATTCGGTGAATTGGCCAGCGATACTGTTTACATTACCAATAGAAATATATTCGTCATAGTGTCGATTTATTCGCAAGAATTATCGGCGGATCGCAAGAAAACGGTGCTACATCACAACCGCGACTCTCACACTACTTCGATTAGCAATTTAAATGACCCTAACTGGATAAGTGACTTACAGGGGATCTACGTGAATTTGAAAAAAACTCGCTCCTTCGTGTTACTCTGTGTTAGCTTTACGACGGATTTACGACTGAAAACACAATGTGTACGGCCGAATCACAAAAATATCAATAATTACAGTGATAAACATTGTAAAATGTAAATGCAAATGTATATTTGCCATTTTTACACCGTGGACATTAAATATGCGTGAGTAATTGTTAAAATCAATTTTCTCATGCTGCCAGTTACGTGTTAAATTATAGCGATAACGTACGAAAATGATAAAATTGTTACAATTTATGTTAGGAAATTGTAAAAACTTTGTAATGTTATGAAAAATACAAAGGTGATAATTTCAATTCAAATCTGTATGCACACATACTTTTTATAATGTATTATTATTACATGCATTTAGAAAATATAAAACTCTTATAATTATACGTATAATATCAGTGATATACCTCAATTATTGGAAGTGAATTTAAAATAATGAAAATTATGTATTGCATTGTAATGCTTTAGTCATCTTATTTTTTAGCCAAATTTCATGATAAAATGTATTATAAACTCGTGATAAGAATAATCACAAATAAGATAAGATGTGACTTAAACAGTGCAACATAAGTTATGAAGTGTACACATACGTGTATATATACAGATATATTTGATGTTTATGTGTATATATAGAATAAATAAAAGATAAAAAACAAACAAACGAATAAACAACCAAAACAGTTAATTAATTCATTAAACAAGAAATTTACAAAGCGTTGCATAGCCATAAAGTTAAAACTCTTTTTTTTTTTAAATTCTAAGAGAAAAGATAGCATATAAAAACAAAATAACTTTACTGTAAATTTATATAATAAGCAATGTAAATTATAACTCATTTGCTGAAAATACGACCAAATGCAAAGTCCATGCATCACTGTGTAAAACAACGTGATTCAGAAATGAATGTGCGAAATTACGAAAGGACGAACCTTTCGCATAACCTTCGACCGAAATCAAATGATCGAATGTTGAAGATCCGCTTGAGGTTATCACGACGCCTTTGCGAGTTAGAATAGTGCACGGTTATCGTAATCCTATGTAAACAAGCGCGAAAAGCCAGCAGCGCGTAGCAAAATTGTTAAGTCCGCTCGTTACTTGCACAAAATCGCACGAGTTATTTACGTAACGCAGCCAACGCGATGCAACGATAACGAAAAAACGAGGAAAAAAAAACGAACGTTCATAACTGTAACATTGTTAGTATGCGGAAATAAAATGCTCGCATTTAATTTAAACGATAAACACGGTCTTTGTTTCAATTTTCATTTTTATCTCACTCAGCACATTAATTTTTATCTTCTGTTCTTTTGCAAATCATTTACAAACATAAACTTGAATCTTTTTTTCTTTTCTTCTTCGTTATTATTATTATTAATACTGTTATTGTTGTCGTTATTATTATTATTACTATTATTGACTGATTTATTTACCATAACAATTTCATTTTACAGAGAAGAACATGGTGCGTCGTTGTGATGCCAATTTGTTATTAAAGACATTTTTGTTTACAGGTCATTACAAGTTATATTTTGTAAGATTAAAAATAATGTTGAAATAGCTTTTATTAGTGTAGCCATCCAGAACAGAATTGAAAGATGTATATTTAATATAACTAATTTCAAATGCAATTTAGAAAGCGTATTTACGTCAATTTAAAACGCAACATTTTGAATCTTTTGAGAAGAAATCATTTTGTAAAGCTGCTTGTTAAAAATGTACAGGATTGATAGATGCACCATCCACCGGAAAAGCTTATTGAAATTCAATGAGAGGTCGTGAAGTGATGGTAGTAAATAACCCGTTTGTATATTACGGATAAACGCGGGGCATTGGTAATGCATACGCTGATCATTAAATCTACCCGATAATATCTGTTTGGTACTCGACGTTCGGTACTTTAAGCATGAATCATTAACGGTTCTCAATGGTTTATCCGAATTTCTATTCCAATGGACTAGAAAGTTGCATATCGTTCGGGCTCGTTTTCCATTTATTGGCACTATGCAAAACTATATATAAAATTAACACATCCAATTTCAATTTGTAATTGTTATCAAATACATTTGCAAGTTTTACGCCTGTGTTTTGTAGTACTTAATACAAGTTTTTTTATAGCGATATTTTATGCATATATGTCCTAAGTCCACATCTTTTCTTAGATATAATTATCATTGGAAACAAAGAAGAAGAAGGAGTAAAGCGGTTATTGTTTAGACACATAGTTTTATTTTGTTAAATTTATTTGTTCAGATTATTTGGACTATCCTTTGTGTATATATATATATATATATATATATATATATATATATGTATATATGTGAGTATTGATTACACATGCGAATATGCAATCGATTGAACTTTAAAGCTCATTTTTTTAGTGGACTTCTGAATGAATGTCTCTATTCACAATAATACGCACTAGTTTACAGATACGCTTTTATCGTTGTAAAAGTAGAATTTGATCTTTGTTCCATACGATAACAGTTGCAAGAGAAATGGAAGAGAAAAAGATTCTCTTAAAGGAACACAAAATATTTCCACTGATATAATATCATTTTTGTTCGTATCAATAGAAATAAACAATATTTAAACGATGTACAGAAATAAACACTGACAAAATAAACTAATACAAATATATGTACACGAATAATACAAATTATTATACTTTACTTTAATTTTGCATCTATTATCGTAATATTGAAAGATTCCTAACATATCTATCCATTTTACAACAGTTTTGCTTGCAATTTAATACAGAAATTGTTTTATTTGAGACCACCAATTATAAATTATATTTCACAATATACGGTTTCCCATAATTTTTCACCAGTTCTTAAAATGATGCGCACTTAAATTATAAATTTATATATCGCAAGAACAAAATGAACTATAAAATACTGCATTTGGAAATCACCTCTTGCACAGTTGCACGAGACTTGGATATGGTGTGGAGAGACAATGTGAATTATTACATCGATATGGCTCATTATTGAAAGTGTCATAAGACGTTCCAAAGTGTACACTCGATAACGATATTTTATTCGGCTTTGGATCGATAAATGATGCATTTGATGAATTATATTTACGTCTAGTCCGATGCGACAACGAAAATAAAAGCATCGACGAATGGCAGGCATTCGCGCGAAATGAACGTCGCCAATTAGTTAGCGTGGCTCGTTTCATATTTGATGAGTCGAAAACATAAAAACAGCTCCGGCAAATCGTGATCGACTCGCCTTTTATTTTGAATATACGCTGATCAATCTTTCATGACGTTTATCTCGCTGATAAAGTGGCACTTCGTTCTTTTTTATTTGCGATGAAGATAAATCGTAGATAAATATTTTCGAACGAAGAATTCCGTTGTAAATCTACATTAAAAACTATTATCAAAATAACGACAGTTTGGAATTCTTTTGATATATATAGTAAATAAATGCAACATTTGTTAATAATATTCGGTACGATAACACGAAATAGTGTAAAAAAAAAAAAGACTTAACAAGATTAATCGCGTTTCTTTACAAATTCTTCATAAATCCAAAAATATCAAATTTCTCAAATTACTCATTTACAATAACTAATAACTGATGTTATAATTTAGATTAGTTTTGACTAAAATGACATTAATCGTTATACTAAAATTAGTCAGACATTATTATTTGTAAATTCAAATGTAATATTCTACAACTGTTATCGCTAAATAAAGCTTTGTCACGTAATTTACAAATGTGAATTGAATAATTACAATTACAATTATATCGATATTATATTATGTATAATTATAAAAGCTGTCAAAGTAATGACTGAATGATCAAGGCATGGACACAACAGTAGTTGTTCGATTTAAATTCGATAACACCTTACGTTTACGATTCACGTCAGAGCAAAGAAATACCAGATTCCACCTGAAATCCGAATCGACCATCCGGAACTCCGGAACATTAATCAATCGCGCACTCTCTCTCTTTCCAGGTTATGTCTTCACGCCCGCCCATCGGGCAATGTAGTTGCAAAAAGATTTGAAACAAGAAGAAAGGAAGAAGCAAACCTCTCAACAAAACAACAAGAACGTGAACAGATGTGTAGGTTGAAATCAGTACGCTAAACCCGAACCTAAATAATGTTCATCAGAGAGTCTGCTATTTATTTTTGTATAGCCTATTATAAATTAATTAATAATATCTATTCACTTTCAACTTTGTTATAGCAGTGCACCTTTGCAGGAGAAAAATATTAACTTGACAAATGTAAAAATAATACAATAATAAAAGTGTATAATGTTTACGATATACAGTATTTTATATAAATAATTATGTTTTACATGTTCTAAGTGTTGAAATGAACTGATCGAAATTGTTTTTATATAGAGGTAAATTTCAAAGTTGATATAACGAGGTAAATAGATTAAAAGTAATATAACGTGGCTGCTTATAATCATATAAATTCACAAGACTTGTTTATACAATTATCGTAATAATTACACAAAAAATTAAGAACAAAAAGAAGAAAAAAAAAACGTTATTTCAATCTACGTGCAAAATTATATTATTAAAAAATCTGAAGAATACACATGTATAATATAAAATATATCCGAAATTTCTTTTGTCTATCGTGAGAGAAATCCAGTTTAAATACGTACCCGAGAAAGAATACCGGTTTAAATATAGTAATTGTTACTAAATTATTGCCACACTAATACTATGCTGTGTTTTTAACGTTTATAAAATTAAACATAAACTATAATAAATGTAATTTTACACTGTACAATTTTATTTATAAAATATGTTCTCAAAGCAATAATGATTGTTTCATTCATCATGTTTCCCTTTCAGATTGTAAAACTTTTATTATTAGTTGAATTTATTTTTTTTTATTATTATTAAATTACTGAATATGAATAATTAGTTGAATTATTATCGTTTCATCAATAAAGAACTTACTTATTTTCACTAATATTTCATTGATAATTTTAATGTTTATAAAACTTGTTTCACAATTTATGTACAGTTTTATAATACTAACTGTTTAATATAAAATGTATAATATAACTCGATGAAATTGTTGTTTATGTGCAAATAAGTAAACTTGCATCGATTAAAAACATGCTTTTAAGTTTGAATTGTTTCCCATTTGTTCATTATATCAAGGTTTAATGTAAGTGTACCAGTATTACCATTAAAAAATTATATTCATGTATATAAAATAAGTAAATCAGGTTTCATTTCATAGTTTAAGTGGAATATTTTAAAAATTATAATTATATCACAATATGTTGTTATTAATAAAAATTAATCCTTTGTGTAACAATTCACGTTTAGATCAACGGTCACAAATAAAGTGAAGTAATAAACCCGTTATAATTTTGTTCAGTAACCGTATTTATGGAAATATATAAAAGTACTACAGTATACAACTATTATGTATAAAGCAGAGAGATACTCATAAGAGTTTAATGTTATATATTAAAATGTGAATAAATATTTTTCTTTTAAAAACCTGGTAATTGACTGTAAATAGGTTTTGACGTAATGGGAAATTGGATAAAACATTGAAAAATTAAAAATCAAAATAATGTAATTTGATTTTTTAATCTATAAATTAATTTGATTTTGGAGTGGATTTTGTGCTTATTAGTTAGCATTTGATCGTTGTTTTGATGCGTAGGAAACAAATCCCCTTTATAAAAGAAAATATAACTTTTGCGAGAATCACAAACATTGAAATTATTTGTTAAATAAATGATTTGAAAGTAATTAAAAATATCCCCTTCCTACTCTCTGTTCTCTGTTTGCATCTCTCCAAGGACTTGAATTTCTACCTCAATGTGTATATCATCGAAATATGCATCGTTCAATGACGCGATGCATTCCGCTTGACGAGGGTGGACGAGACAACGCGTTCTTCCTTGAATGCTTATTTTATTTTTGCATCCACTGACAGCTTTTTTGGAATACTTTATTGGAACGCGAAAGTTCTGCATCGCCGATTCTTCCCGGGCCAATCTACCTGTCTGTTGTCTCGCGCCCAGATCTTACCAGAGGAGAAATTACGAAATTCGACGCCAAGGCTTCTTTTTCTGAGTCACGACCTTTTGCCATTCAAAGGGATCTCGACATGCGAAAGAAAATACGCACGCGAGCTCCGTTATTATGATTTTATCGCGTCACATGAGATCAACGAACTGGATTAACGTTTAGCCTTTTGGAATTTCACATTTTATTTTAGTTACTTATGTCTGCTTCCGAATGTATGTAAATTTAAAAAAAATTTTCAAATTATAAGCAATAAAAAGTTTCCCATATTTAATCCTTTTTTGCCAGTTGTAGAAATGACTTTGTAGGTGAATAACATTTTCTGTTTTTTAACTGCATAACCGAAATGGTTGAAAATACTTTCGACATTTCTATTATTGATTTAACCATTTATAGAATTAATACATGCATTTTGTATATATTGATAATTTTTCTCGATTAATTCGATGATGAATAGTTTAACATTTGTACGATGGAAGATGTTATTAAAAATGTATTATACTACCATGCAAAACGATGAAAAATTAAATTCAAAACGAAATTGTAAGTTTATTCAAATGAAAAATATTTGTTTTGCAAGACAGTAGAGTAATTTTTAATGATTCATTTTCACAGTGTACATTGAAACGAACAGTAATGTTCCATATTGTGCAATTATAGTATTAGTATACCTTAATGAAAGCAGATTCGAGAACTTTCTTTTTCTTGATACATACCTGAAACAGTACAAAAGGAGATGGTTAAAGTGTGTTAAAGTTCTGGTTGCATTGCAAAAATATGTGATGTAGATTTCATCAGAATTTTACGTGGAATTTTGAATTTAAACACGCGAAGATCATAAATGTCCACCACATGGCTAATTTCATAATAAAAAACGACAAGTCTTATTTATTTGTTACGCCCCTCTTTTAATTTGCCATGTTTCTTTTATTTAAATTATTTAATATCCATTAACTTACTTTTTAAGTGACATTTTACGTGAGGTTTAAAATCTTTCGTTTAATCTGTATTTTATAAATAATCTTTAATCCGTAGAGTTTTGTGCATTTTATTTTTAAATGTTGCATAAGTTTTTGTAGCATTATTTATAATTTGCAATAACTTGTTACATTTAACATTTTAAAATTCAATTATAAAAATATCAGAGTTTGGATCTAACAAAAACAATTGTTAGTACTTGTTATTATAACTTTACTAAATGATTCTTTTAGTCGAACGACATTAACAAAATTGTCAAATTAACAAGTAAGAACTGAATAATGATAAAAAATTACTCAAGATGAAACAGAGCACAAAGTTTATCCAAGAATCTCGTTTGAATTTCTCGAATAAATGGTTTCTTTCTTGATTGGTGCAGGTCATTCATCGACGTCGATACACACAACCACGCTCTGTGAAACCAGTTTCCGTGTTGCAAAAAATCGAGAAAAAGTTTGTCTAGGGCAACAGGCGGAACCGCAGTCGTTGTGCAGGCATTGTAAAATCTGGTTCTATTCGAGCCTCGTTTTCATCGCATCTTTTTCCCACTTCACAAAAACCGTGTCATCACTTTTTCAAAAGCCCATGTCATGCGTTTAACGTGTCGGTCAAAAACTTACTTGTTGATAGTTCGCCAGAATAATGGATATACTTTTGACTTTTTTGACTAAATCAAAGATTGTCGAGAAAATCAATACTTTTTGTTTATGTAACAAACTCGTGCAATTATAGTTATTTGATGTTTTTTCTATTTCACAAATTCATTTCAAAAAGTAAATTTATTATGCAAATAGAAAATGTAATAAAATATAATGGAAGGAAACAGATAAAGA
>JABFOX010001831.1:0-12288 GCA_022817665.1 Axea sp. ZL-2020
CGCTGGCAAGAAGTCATAAATAATGATGGCAATTATATTATTCAATAAAGTTTATCCAAAGTATGAAAAAATGTATTCCTTTGTTTCATTCTAAAACGGACAGAACTTTCCGGTAGACCTAATAGTTGTCATTGATTTTGATGCATCACTTTATGCGTTGATTGTATGTGGAGTAGTTTTAACATATGAAATTTCCCATAAGATACGCCGGTGCGCTTGCAGTTTGAAAAAGATTTATATTGTATTTAAAACAAAAGAAACAGACACGCATATTTATATTGTTTCGTTTCCCGAGGAGGGATTATTTAAACCGTATTAATGTAAAAACCATATACAACGCTGTCAATAAATTAAACTCCATTGTTGAAAATGCAAAATATAAGTTAAATAAATTAACGTTATTGCAATATAAAAAATTATTTGCAAAGCTGGAAATTGTGGGAAATGTTATAGCTAGTAAACATAAAACGTAAGAATAATTGGAAATAAGATTTCGAGAAATATAACGTGAAAATATAAGAAATTCTAATGATATTAACACATTGGTCGTATTATATTTGATTGGGACTAATTACCAAAAGCACAATTTTTTTAAAAATTCTGCTTCATTCATTAACATAGTTTTCTTTAATAGTCATACATTCATTCCAACGCTTCTGTAACATTTCTTAAAAAGCGAATAGTCGATATTTTGAGAAAGAACAGTTTCCAATTTGACATTCTTATGCGTGCGAAATTTCTTTTCCTGGAGTATCCTTTTGAAATTTGCCGACAGGAAATAGTTGCTGGGGTCGAGAGATTGAGAATACAATGAGGAAACAATTGGAAACTCAATTCGCGTATTTTTGCCATTGCAGTCATCGACTTGCGACACGGTGTATTTTCTTTCTTGGTGAAAGAGCACTTTTTCTTAGTCCTATGGGATCGTTTCTTCTTGATTTCTTCTGATTTATGGTTTTGACTTTTTTCCAGGTAATCGACAAATATTATGCCATGAACACCCCAAAAAACATTCACCAGGACCGTTCCAACCCACTATTCCATCTTTGGTCTTTTTGGATGGTTTTTACATTCCACTGAACTGATTGTCAGTGTGATTCTGTAGTGTAATGGTGGATCCATGTTTCATCTACAGTGACACACCGATGCCAAATATTCTTTTTATCCCGTCTAAATCGCTCCAAACAGAGTCCTGAATCATCCACGTGTATCTTTCGAAGGTTAGTGCTATTTCATACATATATAGATTTTTGATTTATGGTGTCATCTATGGAATAGTTCCGAGACTTTTGATAGATACTTTTCTTGTAATAATATATTTTAACATTTTTACATTTAAACAACGGTTTTATACATATAATTCTTAGTTTAATTTATTGTGACGCGCAAATGATTATTTACAGAAAATTTGTTTTAAATTTAAACTGGACCAGATATATACGAAACTTTATTTATAAAAAACACGCAATAATAACAACAACAACAATAATAATAATAACAACAACATGAAACAAAATTTTAGAAAAAATATATTTTAATATAAAACAAATTATTTTAATTGCCAGTAAAATGTCTGTTTTGCAAGTTTGTGCAATCCACTATGGAAACTGAATAATTACTTAGATGTATAAATAAAAAAATGTTTATAATTTTGAGAAAGTTTTGTCACTGAGAATTCCTGTGAATATTCATCACTATTTTTGTTTAAACTAGTATTGAATGAATATTTCATGAAGTAACTTGACATGAAATTTATGAAATTAAACGATACAAGTATGCACGATGTTTGCTCATTCTTTGCGACATTCGTCGCACTATTTGAGCGTGGTAGTAGAATTAAATGGCAAATACGTAACAATTTACACGTAAGTACAAAATATAGTTTATTGCAATCCCTCTGTTGTAAAACCCTCAATTATTTGTAATACTTGTTTTTATTGTTCAATTTTTATCTTTTGTTCTGATGAGTTGTGAATGTTAAATTTCTTTTCGCCATGAGTAATATTTTCTTAACTTTTTAGTCCGTCATAACAGACTGACTGACTTATTTCCATGGTATACTATTTATTTTATATTTATTGCACCTGTCGTAAACCATTTAAAACACTTATGCATAACGCTTAGTTATTATTATTATTATTTTATTATTATTATTATTATTATATATATGTATTTTTTGTCATCGAAAACTGGAAAAATGTAAACTGAGAACCTTATCTTACATACATAACTTACATAACTTAACTTACATACATATTTCAATCTGCGTCGCCTTAAAAATTAAATTCATAAGGTATATATTCATATATTTTTATAATTTGAGTAATTTTTATCAATCATTGTGCACTACAAGAAGTTACAGAATTACATAAAACATTTCAAAACTTATTTTGCAATTCATTGATTTCTTAAGTTGTTTTTATTAACGACGAAAAGATGTTTCAGTTACAATTATAAACATATATATTTTTATGTATATATCATTGTTTTATGTATTGATATTGATGACCCGATGAGAGTGTGTGACAAAGTTTTACAATATATTCAATTTTACACATTTTTTTATAGCTGTTCATTATTTAAAAACTATTCGTGTTTCACGACTACGTTGTTAAGTTGTAAATTTATCTCCATAACATTGTATATTTTTTGTTTTAATAAACAATGTTTATATACAAAAGGTATTGAATTAAAAGTATTCATTCGGAGCTCCACTAGAAGTACCACTTTTTTCAATCCTCGAGTAGCGTGGCTCGTTGGTCTAGGGGTATGATTCTCGCTTAGGGTGCGAGAGGTCCCGGGTTCAAATCCCGGACGAGCCCAACCAGTTGTTTTTTTTGTGTTCCGTATTTTTGTATTTGTATTTATAAAACAATTTTTACACTTTTTTAAGAACATATTTTTACACAACGTTTTTAACAGCTTTTTTTAAACTTTATAAAGCTTCATAAAATAAATAAATCAAATGTAATACAAAAAATAAATTGTTATTACAAATGATAGCGTTAAAACAAATGATAATCTTTGTCATTATATTATCTATAATTAATCAATTTTGTTAATATAAATATGATTATAGCATAAAATGTGTGGTATAAAACATATTTAATATTAATAATTAATTCGTCGTAAGTGATTAATTGCGCTGTTAAAATCAACACGTAGGAATCTTCAAACAAACATTGATCATTTAAAATAACGAATATCGTTGTATTTTACAGACAAAACAAACTACATATTTCAAACAACTATATATTTCTTTTCTCCGACATTGTGGGAGGAAAACAGATAAATAAATAGCTGGTTTAAAATTCAAGTAAGCTTTGAGTTGTCAGTCTTCAATATTTCATTTTCTTTCATGAAATTAATAAATCAAGCGTTTAAACAGCACAATATAATTTGCTAACAAGAGCAAAAAGTGCTGTTACGCAACTTTATTCTTACAGTCTTCGTCGTGTGTGAGTAAGGCAAAGTTAAATGCGTAGACACCCCAGAAATGACAACAAGAAACAATAACGTGTGTAAATTAGAATTATACTCAATTAATACTTTCTGAGCAATTTATTTGTATAATTACTATTCTTGCAATAGTTCTTTTATAACATTAATTGTTTAATCTATATATTATTGTCAAGTTGATTGATTTATTTACACAAGCAGTAGAACCAAAAGCGTAAATATCCTTATGATTTCATTATGTCAAAGTGTGAATTATGAATGAACATAAAATCTCATCACAATGAAAATGGAGTAGAAAATTATGATTTACAAAGAACCTTAGTTCAAGACCAACCGCGGGATTCATAAATCGTTTGAATACGAATCAATTACGTATAACAAATTAAGCAGTTTATTACGTTATAAAAACTGACGTATTAGTACACGCTTCGTTATAACAAGGACAATGTATAATGTTACAACAACGCCGATACACGAGCAAAAGAATCATATTTATTTTTAATACACGGTAGAAATTATGTACACACATTTTTCATGGAGCAAATTTATGTTTAACAAAATTTAATATGTATTTGATTTTATATTTTTGCATTAAATATTTTTTTATGTCACGAATTTTGAATATGTTACTTTATATTATTGTATAAACAATTTTTAGAGAGAAATTTTATATATTTATATATATAACAATAGAAATTTTTATACTATTGTATATAGAATTGTATATGTATTGTATAATAGAATATATTTTTTACACGTATACACAATATAATAACAAAATAATTTTTTTATTTTTATTATTATTATTAGTGTTATTATTTTGTTTGTGTATTAAATGTAAAAGTATGCATTCGTTAGATAATGTAATTTTTATTTCAAAAATTTTATAGGTGAAATTTACGACGATAAAACATTGCATACATTTGACATAATGAATATCAACGGCTGCATGTCATTGTGTCAAATTGTTGAATTGTGCAAACTGTTTGAATAGTATAAACATATTTTCAATTCTATCAATTTTTTCCAATCAAATTCCTTTTTTGTCAATTAAGAACCTTTGCAGTCTGCTTATGTGTACATGAATTTAATTGGTCATTTATTAATGTGAATATATATTTATTTAACATTACATCAGGAAAGGAAATGTTTTTTTTTTCTGAAAATAAAATAAACATTATTTATGAAATGTTAAACTAGTTTAAAATAATATTCCTATTGAAGAAAACAAAAAAGTATAATAATTATAATGACAAATTAGTTTTAATAATTAAATAACTAAATTAGATTTAATAATTTTATGTTACAATTTTTTATGCAATTTTGGTATAATAGTTAAGAATAAAGATATATTTTTAATTGAATTGGAAATAGAAATTTATGAGACAATGTAAAACCTATTCAACATTTAATTACTTTTTAAAAACGGTAGGCATTATTAAGCAAATATTTTCAACTGAATATTTTTATTACAAAAGATATTTTTTAATATAAAAGATATTTATTACATATAGAAGAAATTTTATTTACCTTTTTATTATTTTAAAAAATATTTATACATTGTTAAGAAAAATTAATCCAACAATTTATTTTGTATTTATACAATACTTGACACTGCAGTTATTTTGACATTTAGGATATTATCCGACACGGGAATATAACGTAATAAATAAATGTATTTATTTAAAATTAATAATTTAGTTTTCCTCAAAATTTAATTGCATTTTTATACGAACAGGAAAAAAGAAAACTGTATGAATAACGAATATTTTCATTTATAATGCAAGTAAAGTATCACGAAAATACATTTTGTATTAAAAGATAAAATTAGTTTAACTATTATTAAATAAATAATATATTTGTAATTCATTTCGTTAATATACATCTTTAATATTTTTCAGTTTTGGAAAAGTTGTTAATTTTCACTGCATTTTTTAAAAGTTTTTCATTCAAGAAATTTAGAAGGAAAGTAAAATAACTTAGAAACGGAAGTTACAAAACTGCGGTATTCGATATATGGCACGGTTATAATAGATGTATTTGCGTAACACTGCATGTGTTTGATTGTGTTATTTAATTTAATTCAACACATATAGGAAATAACAAATTAACCGTGTTATTTATGTTTATACATAAAACAATTCAGGTGTTATTAATTTTTCCTCCGAAAATGAACACAATGAAAAATATTAAAGTAGAAATTGTTATCACGAATAAAAAATATTTATTAAAAATGATTCAAATCTTCATTAAAAATAAGTAGGTTTGTTGTAAAATGACAAAAATGGTATACATTTAATTGTTAAATAGAAGTGAGTAATTATACTTCTTAGTGGAAAAGTAGCAAGATCATATCTAAGAAAAACTATGATCAAACACGAATGAACAATATTACATTATAAAGATATAATCTTCCTATTCTTATAAGATAGTATATTTTATGTCATTCTTTTATTATTATGTTAGTAGAATCTATTATTATTATTGTTATTGTTGTCGTTGTTGTTGTTGTTAAAATATTTTTCTTTGACAGTTCAATTTACTTTTGGAATATTTTTGTGACATTATTTAAATCTTCGGTAAATATTCTGTATTTTGAAAGATTGTGTTGTATAATACCAGATGTGGAATAGTTTCAATATACGACATTTCCCATAAGATGCGTTGGTGCGCTTGCAATTTGAAAAACATTTATATTGTATTTAAAACAAAAGACACAGACACATATATTTATATTATTTTGGTAGTTTGGATACGGGGTTTTTTTTATAATTTACCTATAATAACTTCTTAAAAATTGAATTTTAATAGGAGTATATATTTAATGAAACGTATTTAAATTGTTCTTAGAAATATCTGTTAATAATAATTTTGCAGATTGGTAATAGATCATAAGACAATTTTATGGTTAATCATAAAAAAGTATTCTGTATATTACGAATAATTTTTATATATTGTTGTTATTATTGTTATCATTATTATTGTTATTATTATTATTTTCACTTATTCTCTTTATACAGCTAATCAATCTTATAGGAATATTGAATATTAATGAGGCTAATGTCTCATTTACTGTATTATTTCTAATAAATCAAATATATATAATATTTGTTATTAAAATATAATAATATTGTATAAATACGTTTATATAATAAATTGTTTATACACGAAAATGTATTTTAATACGAATAATCTCTAGGGATTTCAGTTATGCATTATTTTTGAATACAAGTTTTTTATTATAAAAATTAGGTTTTGATATTATTAGAGTAATAACTACATTTAAAAATCTTGTTTCATACAAATTTTATTATGACATAATTAATACTCATACGTCTGTTTTATCCGGATTAATTTGACTTCTTATATATTTTTTTTCTCCATTTGTTGGTCTTAAATAGAGCAATTTTGTTTCGAGACACTCATTTAAAAAATTCTTTAGCACTCAAAAAATGTTAATTAGTTTCATTTACAAATTCACATTTGTATTATTAGAGTGTGACTGATAAAAAGGTTTTAAACACATGAAATGCATATTCTGAATGTATTATTAGAAACAGAATAATGTGCTTTTTGTAATCGTATGTACACATGTCACATAAAGATTAATATGTATGTATTACTACACTAAAATTACATTTTTTTAGAAAATTTAAAATTTTTTTTGCTTACGTTTGTTAATAAAAATGCTTACTTTATGTATTAAGTTTACCTTTTACATTAAAAAAAACACACACAAATATTATACTAATTATTACTAAAATGTACAAATATTTTTAGGTATTTAGACTAAATTTAACATAATTTTGCTTCACTTTCATAATTTTAAATGTATTTCCTTTTTACATTCATGATTTACGTTTGTTTAATTTTGTCAAATACTGGAGATACATGAATCACACGATATTATCATTGTATTATAAAAGAAGTGCTACTTCATTAACATGCCGTATTCATTAAAATAAAATGCATTCACTTGGTGAACTCATCCTTAGTTCATTGAGTCACCAGTGCAACTATTTCTTCACGAGACGAAATCTGCTTTCTGGCTGCTCATGCTTCATAGCATAATATTATCATAAATGCCGGTGTAGAACGTTTGATGTCGTTTCTCCGGAAGCAATACAAAATGCCATAACATCTATGCTCGTAGACGATTATAGGCATGTATCAATTATTATCGTTTCAAATTAATAATTTGAATTAATACAAAATGTATCTTTCAAATTTGCATTATCTAAAATACAGTAAATGATTGTATTTTTAAACGATTTTATTTGCACAAAATTAATGCAGACGCTTATCAGACAATCATTTAATATTTTAACAGGTTCGTATGATACTTACAATGCTCGGAATAAGTCATACGTAAAGTAGAAGTTTATTTTACGTTCCATAAATGTTCATTTAAGGTTCAACAATTGTATCTCGTTAAAAAGTTTTTGTTAGAAATGTAAGAGAGAGATACTCTTTTTCTGTATTTTATCGCCTTTTTTATATTTGTAAATTTTTCCATTTCGTACTTTGAATAATAAAGAGTGAAAAAAAGGAATGGAATAGTAGATTCCTAATTTAAGTTTATTTCTTTCGAAATGCCTGTTTAATTAATTTTGCTAGGTGAGTTATTTTTGCGTTGATTTCCTTGTCACTCGGTTATATTTAACTGAAAATGCCTAAAAGAAAAAGTTTTAGTTCCTGGCGATCTGGTAGCGGGTTGCGCTGAATGATTCAAACCGAATTGTGATACCGAGACTCGGTCAGCTTGCGTTTACCTCGCCGGTCAGTGAGGTTTGCGCTTCCGAGCCGCCAGCATATCGAGATTCTTTCTTAATCTACCAAAAGAATAGTTGTATTTAATTAGGCAAAGTTCATGCACAACATTTTTAAAGACAACCGTTCTTTCATGCTCGACTGAACAATGGATTAAAAATCAATCTCGATCGAAACACGAATTTTCAGTGATAAATGTCAGTTTCTTCAGACATGTGAGTAAAAGTTGTCAAAGTGGTTTTTCAACTTCGCGATGGGTTTTTGTCAATGAATTAAAAAAATATGTGAAGCGCTATTGGTGATTTCGGTGTCTTATTTAGTTCTGTCAAAGATTACTTTAAAGACAAATTAAACATTGACAAGGTAATTCAAGAAATGTTATTATACAATTTTTCAAGCATGTTACGTGCTGTGTAATAATAATAATTTTATTTTTTCTTACAATGCAATAAAATACATAAGTAATGAGCAAATACTGATTAATGAAGAAAATAAAGTTAGTTTTTGTAAACACTATTTCTGACGACAATTTAAACTTGATCAACATTAATTTTAATCAAAATTTATTTTCTCACCAAAACGTATGAAGTAGCAGATTTTCAGAAATATATCGCGATGAAATTTCTGCGATAATATCTGCAAGAGTATCTTGTCTGATAAATATGATTCACGAATATTATACAACATGACGCGCAATTTTTGTATTCTTGTTTTTACAGAAATACATTTGTCATTTATCTTTGTCAGATGGGCCATGAAATAATGTGACTGATTCAATATTTAAATTTTAACGTTGATGTATTAAAACTTTCTTTAATAAAATTCCGGTCATAGCAATTTCATTTGAAAAAATTCGATGTTAATTTGGAATATTTGTTTTTAAATGTTAAATCTTGTTTAAAAAAGACGCAATATTATTAATTTCAATTCCTTTATTACATATTTTAATAATTTAAATATTGTTAAATCAATGTCATAATATCGTTAAAGGAGAAGTAAAATATTTGGAAATAATAGTTATTGTTCAGTGACCGTAATTTCAACAAACTATTTTATTCTTGCATTTTGTACTTTCGATTAAGTGAAAAAAAATACGATTAAAACAATTTTCTTTATCAGCATAATCTTGTCATTTTCAGTAAAAAGAAAGCATTACTGAAATTTTACGCCGAATAACGATAAAACTAAGATTTCGCGTGATGCATCATTTTTTGAAAAACCGGTGAATTGAAATTACAGTGGAAATGGATGGAACAGTAATATTCCCTGTCGAACAATATACCCTATCGAACAATAGTAGATATCGGATTAATGTGCTTGAAAAATTCAACGTGATACGCGATTGTATCTGAACTTTCGTTAAACTCTCAATTGGTTCTGAACAACATTAATAATATAATATGTTATAACAAAATATAATGATAATTTATAAATAAACCGATCTCATAACTTTGTTATTTTTGCACAAGTTGCTCGTTAAATGTTTAATCAAATCAAACTAAATGTTTGATTGGCTGATTTTTTTAATCTTTCGGTTTGTAAAACCCTTCAAACTTTATATAATTGTTACATTTGAAAAAACTCATTGTGAATGGTTCACAATAATTCTAAACCTTTGCCAAGTTGAAGAATTTGCTGTTCGATTTCCTCAAATTTTGTCACTTCCGAACAATTTCATGATTCGTCAGTTTTTGACATCGATGCGAGGATTTGTATTACAATGTCAAGAATTATTTTTAATTTGTAAAATTTATGAGATTCCGAATCTCCCGTTATACTGAACGCAGAAATATCGTTGACGCTCTTACACACGCGGAATTAATGAAGCGCATAGTGAAATATGATACGCGCTTTTTATTGATATTTATTATCAAAAGTCAGTGCATATAAAAGTGACAGAATTATTTCATCTTTCACACGCGAGGCAAGAAACGCCGATTCTTGGATGAAACATTTGCTGAGCGGATGACATAATATTGTGACAATCATGTTAATTTTCATGTCGAATGGCTCTTCGAATGTTTATGCGAGAATGCAGTTTGCACGTACAAAACAAGTGTTGCACTGTTTCTTGCGTTACATGCGCTGACAGACATGAGAGATAAATCAGCATCATAGTCTAGTTACAGTTCTATGTACACAACTGATTCTAATGCACTATTTTCAATGTCGCTTGTGGGCATGTCTTTATTACGAACCCTTTATTTTTGCTCATCACTTTTTCTTAGATATTTCAAAAGTACATTTTTTATGCTGGATATAAAATTATAAAAATATATGCTTATATGCATAATTATGCTTCGGTTTAATAAATTTAAATAAAATATATCGTAATCTTGAAAAAGTTTTTTTTGTTTTTGAAAAAAGTTTACTTGTTAAATTAACTGAATGACAAATTGAACTAGTTTTAAATTAAATAAATTTTTAAATAGAATGATTTTTTTAAATTGATCCAAATCACTAACGAAAAATTTCCGTAGTACTATTGTTTTTCATGTGGAAATAAATTCACTTTGTTTGAGTGCAATTAAATTGACAATTAAGTTCATTGAATAATTTGATTTGATCAATACTGAGCGACTGTTGAAAATATGTTTAATAGATTGCCATATATCTGTTATCGCAATAATTTTAATTAGTGAATCGTAACAACACTGTTCTAGTGAAAATGATAATTGTAGATCACATATGCAATTATGAGCAAGTGAATATAAATAATAGTTATATAACCCAAATTATAAATCAAACATTTATATTTTCATTGAAAATTATTTTTGATTTATAAAATAATGTAATATATATATGTATATACATATATATATATATATATATATATATATATAAAATAATATAAATTAAAAAACAAACAATAAAAAAATAATTTTCAACGATAAATAAAATCTGTAAACAATGATAACGCGTATAAAGAATATTTGGTAAAAATGGTAAAATATTGTCATTTTTGTTCAATAATAGTGAAAATTTAAATCATTTATTTGATTAAATATTTTAAATACTACGGCGATTTTAACAAAAATGTATGAACTTTTCTATCTATTGTGATACAATAGGATTTTAATTAAGAGACATTTGAGAATAAAATTTTTGAAACATGTCAATAGTAATTTTTGATATTAATATAATATGCAATTTTATATTTGTTAATAGTAAAATTGTTAAATATTTGTATTGAAATTAATAAAAGTATAAAAATAAAATTCACTGAAAATGAATCATGATAACGGAGAAATGAAGAAGCGGTTTCTTCATTTGATGTAACTGAATATTTTCTATCTAGATTTAATGGGAAAAAAATATGCAAATGCTTATGATATCAATATTACAATGAATAATATACAGTTTCACGAATTAACAAAATCAATACCGTATTGGTTAATTTTATTATTAATTAATCTGATAAGATATCATTTTTAAAGCATACAATTCCTTATACATGATTTTTTAATAAAATATACGAATATTGTATTGTGTTTACAAACCTTTGTATAAATAACATTGCAATTGCTCTATAAATTTGATATCAATTTATAGTAAACGTTTTCATATTTAATATGCTACCATTTTGTATGATTTCAAATTAATAACACCTCCTTACTTTCTCTTTCATCAAGACATTCAATTTGCATCTTTATGAACGAGAGAAATATGTAAATTAGCCATTTTTTCGCATACAAAAGCCAATTAACAGTTTTTGAACAACAAATATTTCGTTTCCTTTCTTTTTATATAATTTGCATTAAAGCCCTGTAGATATGACAATATAAATCAATAGTAATAATTTGAATTACTGAGCTTATGATGATTTATCGAGTCTCATTGGCATAAACTAATAATTGAAAATAATTATTATGCAGAAAACTAGTATCTTGGAGGCATTATGCAGGTGTAATGCTTGCAGTAATTATAATTGCTCGGATTTAAGTTTTATTTATCGTTACAAAAATGTATATTAATGTTCCAAAATGTTTTAAAGGGTACAAAAATAACATTAATATAGGGTTTTTTAATATTAGCAGAGTATTAGTGGAAGAAATTGTT
>JABFOX010001832.1:0-12287 GCA_022817665.1 Axea sp. ZL-2020
TATTACTTAAATTTCTATTACTTAAAAAACAAGGTTTATGCCATACGTCCCAAACATTGGACATTCTGAAGTACAATATTACACAGGAGATTCTCAAAATTCCCCTGCGTTTCAGGTATAATAAGTTTTCGCCAGCAAAACTCGTTTTGAAACACGTAAAGAAATAAATGTATCAGATCTTCATTTTCTACCATATCAAAATATTTATAGCATATCAAATTCTAGCAGATCAAAAATATTTGATATGCTAGCAAAATTAAATAAATATGGAAGAAATCAAGTACCATACGTGATAGTGAGTTTAGTTATTTTTTACAAGGGAAAGTGTATCCAGGAAAAACATAATCGAAAAATCAGTTACTGCTAATAAGTGAGCAAATTGTTCTAGATATGTGTAAGGTATATTTTGGCAAAGATTATCACGTATATTTTAATAACTTTTTTACTTCAGTTGATTGATCATAAATGTTATTAGCTAATAACACATATGCATGTATTATAGTCATATACAGTGGAAACGATTTTCGAAAAGAGCTACAACCATCGAAAAATATATAATTAATTCATGACGAATCAAAAATATAATAAAAATTTGAGTACTAAACACAAAATGCAGTAATTCACCTTTTATACAAAAGAATCAGTATTATGTACATTAAAAAAATGAATTGGAGATACTTGGAGTGCTTTTTTCGTTGTTAATTACTGTAGCATCAATGGTACAATTTTGTCTAAATCCTGTTATCGATCACACGAAAACTTAAATAATGTTACACTGCTAAATTTTTAGCAATAACTAAATAATAAACACAATATTTAAGTGATTTTTTAATTGTTTGTTTAATAATCTGAAAATTAAAATTTCTTAGTTTTAGCCAGAGAATGATACATTTATTATTTAAAGTTGAATTAATTAAACATTTTAATACAAATGTTGTATTCTACTTTAATTAAATTCTTAATAAATTACTGTTCTTTATATTATTAGTTTAAAAATATTTCATTCATTACATATATCATAAAAATGTACATGTTCAATTCTTCTACATAAAGTGGTGGTTTTGACTGTAGTTGGTGCAGCCTTGTCATGTTATAATTTTATTTCACTTTTTTATATTGCTGTTTCTATTTGCAATCAGCTAAATTGAAAGAGTGGGAGAACGCAACAACACGAAGCGATTAAGGAATAGTAAAATTGAAATAATGTAAATACATTATATCTTTTTATTTTACTAAAATGTTTGCATTGTTATCGATGTTTCAAGCTATTTAATTTGTTCAAATCTCTTTTGGTTTACGGTGTTCTACATTTATTTGTATTAAAAATATTTACCTCAACAGCCTTAACTTAACTACACCGTTTTATAATATTTCTTCTTATTTCGTGTTGATAAGTAAATATAAATAAGATAAAAACTGAAGTTTGAGGACAGTCTACTTAAATATAAATTCTTATATATTTTTTCATTTTACACGACATACTTTATACTGAAATATCATACCTTTCTTATTCCATTTTATTACTTTTTTTTATAGTTATTTGTATATATTAAAGTGAGATGTATTTTTTTTGGTAAAAAAAATATTAATCGGGTATTACATAAAAGATAATTTGTAAATACTTCGGAAATTAGTGATTAACTTTGAAAATCAGATGTTTAAATTTTGACCGAGAAATATTCCGATTTCATTTTTTTATCACAACAATAATGTAGTGAATATTTCTATTATAATAATACAGTAAATTATAAACGATCCCTGAGTGCGTTTTGATCACGTATAAAATAAGAGCCCCATTAATGTTTGATCGAGTAACTTTGTAGAGTTTCGATTACAAATATGATTCTTTTGCTCATTCTGCCCCATCAGAATTAATATAATCCTATTATGTTTCTTTTAGTTATAGTGAAACAAATACTCTGCCTGATAAGATGATTATGATCGTGTTTACGTGATGATAAAATTATTCATATATATTTTCACTTAAACGAAGACAAAACATGAGGATTAGTCTAATTATGTAATGCTGTCATTAAACAAACTTTATTTACCCATATATTACTGCAGTTTTGTTTGAATCTGTTGAGTGATTCTGAAAACCACTTGAATTAATCTCAAAAAATATTGAACAACTAAGTGGAGAATTTGGTTAATTCACCGATAAATTTATTCTACCGAATACCTGTAAATTCTTTACGTCAATTTAAAAAATTAGTAAACTAGATATTTAGATAGGGATATGAGTTCAGTTTGATTAGAATGTCTTATGAAGAAACCTATATCGCAGTCTATCGTGGTATGACTAATAAATAAATAAACGTTCAATAGAGTGTTCGGCGATAAAAATATTTTCGATCCATCCATTAGTTACTGTTTAAAGTGCTTCACAATATTATTCGCTGGATTCAAATTCAATTCAATAATGTTTTTAATGAAGTTTAAGTGATTTGTGAATCAGGATTATATTTCGTGAGAAAATATTGTTTAAATAAGACAGATATTGTTTTCAGATTATCACTGACCAGGTTATGATGGAATTCAGTTTTGGTTCTGATCAAAGCAAACAATAGGTAATCATGACCAAGATACTATGCGATTCTCTGATCATGTACCCACTTGTCCTTATTTGTTGCCTGGTCAGGAGATTGACGCAAGAGAGAGCCTTTCAACCTGACTAACTTGAATACTTGACTAATCAGCAGAGTATTAGACACAGATTCTGGCAGACGATTGTAAAAGACATATCTGATCTTTTAATGAATTATATAACCCATATTAGGTCAATACGTTATTCAAATATCGATTATGGTGGTTCGTATATATATATCAATTGTTATAATTCACATATAATCTATGTAGGATTTATTTATATACCATATATGGCTTGAAAATATGATTTCCTATTATATATATGATTACCTCATATATGATTTATATATACTTCGTATCGATATTATATATAATCTACATATACTATACATGATATATATATAACTGATACTCTACATATATGACCCATATAGTTTATTTGCAACTTTTCAATTATTTGCCAATCACTGGTAAAAACTTTTCGATACTGTGCCAGTAATGATCTTGTTGTTAATGTATATATATATATATATATATATATATATATACACATTTATATATCGTGATTTGTCACGATATGTTTTAGTTATTTTTTACAAGGGAAAGTGTATCCAGGAAAAACATAATCGAAAAATCAGTTACTGCTAACAAGTGAGCAAATTGCTCACTTTTTAGACAAAACCCAATATATATATATATATTAGTCTATTTTTACCGTTAATCATTTGATTTCCAAAATTATTATTCATAATATTTACATTATAAATACGTTGGGTCAAATAATATAAATATCATTATTATTACCTTTGGAATGTGTATTATGACATCTATTAATTGAACTCATTCATTCGTATATATATATATTTATTGGTGAAACTTTTTGTAAATGAATTAGCTTGAAGAATATTTAAACAATGTTTAAATTAGTAATATGATATTTTTTTACCAATTAATTTAATGGATATATCTACTGAGGTGTCAATTATTCTTATTTTTAGTGATAAATATAATTGAGTATAATTTGGAAATCGTATAAAATGTAAAACTTTATTATAAAAAAAGATGATTTTTTTTACAATAAATAATTTCAGCGTTTGAAAAACTGGGTATGCTATTTCGATTAGTTTCATATGTAAATTGAAATATGTTATCTTATCATTCAAAAATATTTAGTACATTTTATATTGTATTTTGTGTGCATAAACATTACACATTTTTTATAATAAATAATATTAAATATATTTGTAATATCTTAGAAATAAAAATATTTTGTCATAAATATATGTATATTACACGTTGATAGTTGTCTTACTATTATAAATTACTGCGTTAAATTTTACATTAGAATCTTGTTGTGAACAGCAAAACTAAAAAGGAATCTAAACAGTGCAATCAATCTCGCCTTAATGAACTTTTAATTATTTTGAGGACATGCCAGAATAGGGAGGAAACTGGCCGTATAATGGAGGTGCAAAGTACGCACAACTAGCTGTGCAGAGACACTCTGAGCGGAGACTGGGGGAGCTATTAGATAAATATAGAGAGAAACGGCGCGCAGGGAGACAACAAAAATGAAAATAAAGGAGACCCGCGGCGAACGGGATACGCCGAGAGATCTTGCAAAAGAAAATGCATTCGCTGCGAAATTTACCCGGTCTTCCTTATACACTTTGCAAAATGCTTCCTTTTTTGCTACTTCGAAATATAACAAAACGGCGTCGAGCAGAACAACTATTTTATTGTCAAACTCGCATTATGCCGTATTTAAACTAGATATGAATTTCAATGAATTCAAATTCTAGTTGAAATTACCGTAAAAAACGGAGAACGGGAGAAACTTTAAACTCTTTTCGAACAGAGTTTTTAATATTTAAACGAAATTGTTTTTCGCAATAATTTCACGTTATAGAAATACATTCCATTTGTAAAGAATTTGTCTTAATAATTAAGAAATACGGAACATAATAAACGTAACTTAACTGAATTAAACTACTAATTAATATTATTAATTATGAAATGTTCCGAGAAAAATAAGAACATATGCTTAGAAACATCATTTTAAAAGCAGAAATAAAATTCAATTGCATGAAATATTTATTGATAAATCACAATTTTCAGGTGCACTGGTGTGAGAACAATTTGCTTTATTCTGTTTAATTATTGTTTTCAGTGTAGACACGAGAAATTTTACAAATTGTCATAGAAAGCTGATTGTTTCATTTCCGGGTAAAAATTAGCCGATTAGTTGATTAAGGCGGTGTATCTGGCCACTCGTATTGACAGTTAATCGATGACGTGCCATTATTGGATGACTAGTGCACATGGCACAATTCTGCGTCAGTGCAGCCTACGACGCGACAGCCATTGTACTTGAATTCACAGCATTTCACGGCTCTAGATGACGTGTGTCAATGATCCAAGATAATACGTTATTGTCACGAGCGCAATGTTGTGAGCACTTCTATCAAGATCGTGTTTAGGTTTAATCACAATACTAGGTTAAAAGTTTTTCAGTCAAAAAGTCATTGACAACTGAATGAAAATATTTTACTACAAAAAATATGAATACAATTGTAGTTATGGCGAATTCTCAAAGACCTTTATCAATTTCGAAAAAGTAACAAAAGAAATTTTACAAGATATCGTGGCTAATATTTCGACATAAATATACACACACACACACACACATATATATAACGTTTTGGCTGAAACCATTGACCGTAAATTTCCGTCGCAAGGAAGTTTCCTTGCTAAACGTGCGAAACACTATCGGAGCATTTTGAATGTCCGCGATATTTTCTTGGGAACGTTATCGTGAGACCAATAGAGTGCGTTCACAAAAGTTCGCGTTCTAAGATTCAATTTATTTTCATTCGTTTTTCGTAAGTAACTCTACGAAAAACGGCGAATGGGCGGAACTGAAAAATGTTCGTGGCGTTTCGTTCGTTTGAAAATCACGGGGTGTAAGATCTGGAAACACGTTTGCATCGTAAACTATACTTTGTTGCAAGCATGTGCCCGCGAATTCGGATATAATGGCAGATAGGGAACGATGGACATACGGGGATTTATTAGCATAATCTGCTTAAGTTCATTGCTGCTCGCACTACCCCAATATTTCTTTCAGCAATGCCATTTTGGTTAGCGTTCCGTAGAACGCAGACGAAAGATATTCTCAGCCCTTAAGCTTATACATTTTTCATACTATTTGTAATAATATAATTGTAAATTATGAATACAAATATATGCATGCATATTTAATAATACTTGATAACCTTAACACTAAATAATACGATATATTAGTATTATACAATGGTCATAATATATTATTAATATAACATTTGATATGAGCTCCTTTTCAACAGATACTCATGTTACAAAGATTATCTATGTTGATAAAGTAATTGTCTTCAACAACTTATGATTAATGAAATTTAAATTTCTGATTTAGCAACGAGACAATGGCGTACTTAGTCAAGTAATTCAGTGTTGATGAGTTAAACGATTGTTGCTTTAACGATAGTCAATATTAAATCATCATGAGTTTACTTTACAATTGTTTCTTGTTTATTCCGAATTGAATCATATTATAAAGCCGCGTGTTTATGCAAAAAGCATAAAATAAAAATGTTTTAAAAAAATTTCTGAACATTTATAATTCGTTTCTTATTTTAATTGAAAATTAAAATTGAGGTATGGTAAAATTACAATTTTAAATATAATTTATACTGTTCTATTTTGATGAATACATCTTCTCATTGTAATGCATAATTTTTATAGATGGAGATTAACTGTAATAGATTTGGATGCATCAGTTTTTATATAATACCCGTAAAATACGATAATACCTTAAGAACTAAAAAAGAAAGAAAGAATATATGAATATGAGAAATAGTCTATTCTAATTCTTATTTATTATAAATGTTATAAAGCATATACGAGAATGATTAAATTATTTTCTGATTATTTTTTATGCATAAAATGTGGCCTTTCAAAATATAACTAACATCAGAAAAGTACGTCATGGCCCGTGGCCAATACTGTGACATTTAACTAGACAAACGGAAAAGTATATGGCTACGTATTATGTATTGAAGCACAAGATACCATGGGATATAAATGTAACCTCGTAAAACCTGACCAAACATCACGATGTTTACTACAAACCAAATGTTTGTTATTATAATGAGAAAAATTTTGTAATAAAAATCACTTCTATAGAAGAAGTGCTATAAAACCATCCAATTTAGAAAAAGTTTACATAAGGAGTATTAAAAGATAACATAAAATTACAGTAAATGAAATAATAATAATAATAATAATAAAAACAATTTTCCCCATAGTTTTTTTTCTAAATGCTTACTACTTAGTGTAATAATTTCTACAGAACTCAGAATATTAAATCTTATATTTTGTTCTAATATATAATTTAGAATAATGTAATAATTTGAATTCTTAAGAAATTTATATTTTGATGAGATTTTTATAAAATAACCTACGCAAGTTTTATTAAAAATAATATACTTTTCTTGTACTTTTTAATAATTAAATAAAAAAAAATTTTTTTCAATTCCACACAAAGGAATCTTTCATTTGAATAGAAATAAAATAAACATTGTAATCGTTTGTAAATGTTTTAAAAATAGAAACGTGCTATCAAAAGCACCATACATGTTTTAATGAACTTCAAATAAAAATGGATTTGAAAAATGGTTCGGAATTAAAAGATTTTCGAGTTTGCAATTTAGAGTCTCCTTAAACAAACTTACGAAAATGAGGAAAATCTATATTTAAGACCGCCTACTGTCCATGAAAATTTAATAATTCGGTATTTCGAAGTATGCGACATCTCTGGGGGAAGACGTACTTCGTTGAACACGTGTGAGAATGTTCGTTGCGGGACAGCGATATTAAATCTCGGTCGGGAATAATTAAAAGCTTGGGACGAACGGCGCGGCGAGCAGGGCGCGAAAAGGGAAGTTGCCGTCACTTTGCAGCTCATCTCGTAATAACGCGCCTGTAAATTCTATATCACTCCCTGCCTCCGGACGACCCCATCGTATTTCGACATCGTCCATTCCAGACGAGACCTAAGCCATTCCCCTCATACTCTGCACCCATATGTTTCTTCTGTGTGAATCCGTCGAAATAATTCGGCTCCCTTCAATGGCGGAAAATCATTCGTTGATCGATCGTATTCAGGTCTATCGTTTCAGTGCTGGAAATGGGGACACTTCATGAATAAGAGTCGAGGTATTTTTGCGATCGCGCCGTGTATCTCACTCGCCATTCAATTCTTTGGAATAATATCGAGCGTTTATTTAAATTGCAGTACACATTTACGATTTTGCATGTACAAGAAATGTTTCGAGAACTTTTTGTGACGATCGTCAATTTGATAAATAGCTTTATAAAAAAAAATTGCTGGATTACTGAAGAATTATTTATAGACTGTTTATAACATTTCAAATTAACGACCTTTCAGTACAATAAATATTTTGCATTCTTTATGAAAGTAATTCTCAATTTAAATGTCGTTAAAAATGCTGAAATATGTGCATGAATCACCATTATGAAATAGTTTTTGCCTAATTTAATGCACAAATGTTTTACAACACTTTCTTTGTACACGTAATTTAATGTCTTAATACTATTAAAAATGTTGCTTATTTAAAACGTAATTTAATATTTGCTTAATTCTTTCAACAAAATTTTGATCCAACAAGCATTATTCTCTTTTTATTAAAAAACTGAAATCAGGATCTCATCTTTCTACCAACACTTTTCCATGCCAAACATTTGTATATCTATATTTTCAAAAATTTTAATATGTCTACAATTTAGTTTAATTTATTTTGAAATATATACTGAAAGTAAAACTAATAAAGTAATCTTTTATGAATATCAGGAATGTTCTAAGTAAAGCCATTATTTTTCGTATTAAAATTTCATATTGGTTGGTTCATAACCACCTTTAAACAGCTTTAACAACTTTTAACGAATTTTCGTACGGTTAAAATTCGCGGAATCCAGATTGATACAACACTAAAACTGCAAACGTTGCAAAACTGAGTCTGGGAAACCCGCGAACACTCACATGGATTAAGCGTTGTTTGGATCGACGCCCCACATACATTATCCTCTCTTCATATCAACTTGCGACACCTTAAATAAGCGTTACGGGCTTCTACATAACATCTTATACGATTTTGAATCGGATTGCCAACATATCACCTAAACGAATAAAATGTCTATTTTCGTAGCAAGTCCACCGAGACCAAATATAACCCTGATTTTTGACGCTTCTTGTGTTGTACGCTGCCTCTATACAAGTATAAAAAACCCAAAGATACCTTAGTTCAATAAAGTTACTATAAAGAGGCCGCTTCGGCTCTATAAACAAAACACTAACTTCAATTGTATACTTCATTCCGTACTTCTCTATTCTGTAATGCCAAACCCGTGGCATCAAACATAACAAAAATACTATTTTTAATTATTCAACAAATAAATATGCTACAAAATTTGCAAGTGAAATTTGCAATATATTTATTGTAATATAATAATATTCTTAATGATAAACTAAATTTGGACAATATTATCCTGTATTTTAATATTTTTGTATTATATTTACAAAGATTCCAATTGTTATCTTTGGAAACTAAATCTACACATTTTTGTAGTCTGCATCGTAAAGATTATTGGTTTTTTATGGTTTTGAAAGTGTACTCCAGTTTCACAATGTAATGTGATTTTTAAAACTGCTTTTGCACCGTAAAAATATAAGAAATTGTCAACGATACACGTACAATATATATTTATAAGAGTTAAAAGATATATTCAATGCGTAAATATATATATATATAAATATTTAATATATATATGATTTTTTAAATAGCAATTTTTATAGACGTTTGTCTAATACTTACCAAATATCTTATACAGAATTTTACAATGAAACGAACTTTCCTATACTTGGAATTTTATAACTATAAAATCTATTATTCAGTTAAAGTTAAATATGTAGAATTTTACAATTTACTTAATATTACAATTAAGTAGTTATTTACATTAACTAAAGCCATTTTTTAACACAAAAAAATAATTGAAATTACATATTTGTTTCTTCACACAAATTTTATAAATTTTTTCAGTTTTTTATTGAAAAGTCATAAAATCTCACGAAAAGTGCCTTACCTACATCGTATTAAATATGCATATGCATAATGTATCAAAGTCGATTCTGGTTGATTTTTGTGTAAAACTGAATAATAATGTCTTTTGCAATCATAAAATAAAAATTATACTTTAATAATTCAATAGTTTCGTTTCATGCATGAAACTTCAAATTTAATTTTTTTTTATTTCTTGAGATATTAATGTTAAGCAGACACTTTCACCGAATACCATTTATTACATTTTACGTGTTTGGATATCTATACGAATTTCAAAATGACTGTTTACAGAACTTATAAAATTTTAAACTTTTCATTTTTTATAAAATATATACTTTTATATTTGTTATTATTTTAATATGTCAATTTTGCTAAAATATCAAGGTATACTTCATGAAGTAATAAGCTGAACTAAAAGAACGAATATGAACATCTAAGCTGGTTTTTATCACTGAGATTAAAATATTAATACAATATATTCATTATAAATAGATTACAAAAGCATTACTGTGTATTAAAAAAACAAATTCAATGTTAAATAGTGCCAATAAGACTAATATTTACTGAAACGAAATTGTATTGTATTAAAGTAGTATATATAGATTTGCGTGGTTAATTTTGTGCAAGGTAATTCAAGAAGCAGCACGTATTGTGCGGAATCATTACTTGTGCGTTCGAACAATATTTCGTACTCTGAGGCAAACAAACAACTTTTGACAGTTGAAAATTATGATTTCCTCTACGGTTTGAAAGTTGGCGAGTTTTCCTGCTGAGCAATGGCCTATGTGTTCCCCTATACGATATGGGTAGGCCATCGGAGCAAAGGCACAGAAGAAAACAGAATGATCAAGTGAACGGAAATATGTGTATTGTTTCTTAAAATATTGTCAAATTCGTGTTTGCTCTATCGATATATTTCAAATGATAGTTAGCTGACAATTTTCCAATGAATACAAAAAAAGTCTTCAATTTTTCAATGAAGTATCTATTTTGTACCTCATTAAAGAATTCAACAATTTGTTCTCTTATTTTCACTCGGATTAATGCACAAATCTTTTTAAATACTTGCAGTGCACTAATTATTCTGACAAAGTGTCCTCGTAATATGCGACACTTACGAAAAAATATGTCTGAACTGCGCAAGGAGACGTTGGATGTAAATGAGATCTCGCGTGTGAGAAGCGAGAATAAATTCATTAGTCGCGTTTTGTGTTTTATTTGGGTTAATGAATTCACGCAAAGTCATTGGCGCAGCGATCGCGACGGGACGACCAGCAAACCGAGGCAAACTGGAAGATTAGCGAAGAGCCAGAGGGCGAGATAAATCGTGGTGTCAGAGGCGGTAATAGATACGAACTAATTGAATTCACATTGGCCTACCGAAACTACTAGCGGCGCGAGGACCACATCGTCCGATCGCCACGTTAACTCTAGGGCCCAGTTTAACCCACGCCACAGCGGCGCCCGGCTGCTGCAACTGCCGCTGAATTATTATTCCGCTTTGTACGTACATCCACGAATATTAATATCCAAACTCTTGACTTAATTGCATAGAATGAATTTTAGACATAGCGAACGAAAGCGGGCGCTACTGATGCCAGCCGCGTACAGATAAACGAATAATGATAAAATTGATGTTGTGTCATCCAGATCTAATCAATGAAACTTCAGATTTAATTACTATTATTATTAAATAAAAATATGACAGATATCAACTATATTTATGAATATTCATAAAAAATATAATTTCTTATTCTTTTAGTATCATTATTAATAAGAAATTCGTGAAAAAAGTTTTAATAAATACCAGAAAAATATAGTTCTGGTCTAGTAAGACCTATGAGAGGAAAAATACATTTTTGTTGTGCATGAATAAACGCAAAATGAAATATAAAATTAGAAAAAATGTGTGAAACTAAATTAAAACATGGAATTTACATGAATAATACAAAGTGAACAAATTATTAATTCTACTAAAATAGTATAACAAACAGTTTAAAAAAGTACATTCTAATGAATAATACAATGTATAATAACATCAAGGTTCAAATTCATTTAATTGCTGTAATTTAATTAATATAACCATAGATTTATTGTGAAATGTATTCCACCTTAGAAAGTAAAAAAATGAAATCCTTCAATAGCTATTATTGTATTTTAGTATTAGTATTCATTCTTGCAATGATAGAACTACATTCAAACTAAAATTACTGTTAGTGTGAGGAGTTTTAATTACTCTCTTAAGGTAATTTTTCATTAATTTCCTAAAAATCTACACGTAATTTGGTTCAACGGCTAATTTTAGTTTGCAAAATTTTTATTTTGAACAATTACATATAATTTAATCTTTGACACTGTTCTTAAAATTTCAATAAATTTTATACAATCACATTTGAAATATAATGCAGCCAATTATTCTTACTTCACAACGTACATAGTTCAGATATAATATCGATACATTCATTTTCGTAACACTAATAACGTATTTTAACATAGTAATTTCTAGAAATAGAATTATGAATT
>JABFOX010001833.1:0-12285 GCA_022817665.1 Axea sp. ZL-2020
GATTTTCTTATTTTCCCCCTTCTAACGGTGACTTATAATTTTCTTTTTCATTGAGTAACATCGATGATACACTCGTCTCATTCGTCTGCGCTTTCATCTTGAGTCGAACGATTATTTACTATTCATTTGGTTGTAATTTGAGTTCTTACGATGATCGTACCGTCGGTGATTATGATCTTGTACTCCTCGGCTGATTCTGGGTCACTGGGCTTAAAAAAATATATTTGTCTCGTTGGGAAAAAGCAGCTGATTCAGTTGAAATGCGGTGATAAAAATGGTCTGCGGTGTGTTTAAATGCTTTGCAAACCAGAAAGAAATGAAAACAAAAGAATAACAAGAAAGAGGCTTACAGAAAGGATCCTTCATTTAATTGGAAGATGGGACAATGACATAAATAAACATATCTTGATCTATTAGGATAAATGATTTAAATAAACAAAGGATAAGGAAATTCTTTGCTTATAAATGCACGCAAACTTCACTGACTTTATTTATTAGTCTATCAACTGTTGCACTGAAGCTAAAAGTACTCTCTTAACGTTTTTTTTTTATCCTGTTTCAATTCAAATCAACATCAGTATTGAAGATTAAATAAATAAAAGTACTGAAAGTCTCATCGAAAGTATTTCACACTTTTTTTCCTAAAAACCAAAATCTTGTTATAAATCTGATTGGAGAAACTTTTCAAGAATCTGTATTCAAAGTTGAAATGCGTACAGAGTTCTCAAAATTTAAATATTTTACCAATCTTCCTCAACGATTTTTCTATTCATAAAAAATGAAATCAATGTTTCACATTCGAAAAACTTTTGATTAAATGGCAAATTTATTTAAACATTTTCGTAGCCCGCAATGACGTATGTTTGTGAAAATAATAAAATCTGATTGGCTCACATTATAACTTTAAATCTTATAAGAGTATATTTTATGCATATATAATAAAATATATAAATTACTTTCCTTACGAAATATATTTTCACGTTTAATTTCATAACTCTATTTTAACGGCATTCCTTTACCAAAATTATTTGAAAGTTACTTCACACTTCTCTCGTCATTTCCTTCATTCATTAAAAATAAATTCAGCATTCCAACCAAACGTTTCAACACTCGGATTTGGAAAAAGAACAGAGACGCCTGCGCAAATGAAATTACCTGAAGTAAAATTGCGTCATAAATTTGATTTTGAGACGTAAAGCAAAGCAATCGAAGCTTAAAATCGCTGTTTTGAAAATGCCCACTGCTCCATTAAGCGCGACGTTTTTACGCCCGTTTCAAAAATACTACAGGCATTTCATTGAGTGGATTTTAATCAAGAAAAAAGAAGTCTGAAATATATTTAACTGTAAACGCTGCCCGCTTTGACGATTTATACAGTGAATTAAGTCCCATGCCGAAGAAAAGGCCACGAGACGATAAAACCGAATAAGCTATTCGATTGAATCGCGGACGAATTCAATTTCAGCTATACATTTCCTGGCCTTTCGAGATCTTGCGCATTATATATACTTCCACTTGAAAGTGACTTGGTGATTCGATTGAAAAGTTTGCCGGTCGTGCCCAATCCCATATGTTCCATAGGCACTCGATAGTCGAGAAACAAGATCACAGCTTTCGCTTAGCAGAGGATCGTTTACCGATGAAAAAGCTTTTTAAAACGACTTTAAGACGCGAGCTACTGAATCACCGAGCCTCGGACCAGCGGATATCAAATGTTCGACCATCGCAATAATTCGCTGGACAATGTTAATGAGAAAAATCAAGTTTATGGTACTCGGTCTTCGGTATCGACGACCTGTACGAACTTTTATTTATTTTACGAAATAACCGTACGTTCTTGTGGGAAGTGCAAAACAACATTTTGTCACGAAGTAGCTGTTTCGTGAAGCAAATTGTGCTCATACGTGTTTTCACGTTTAATTTAAATATCCACTCCTCGTTAATGAATTTGCATGCGATTTAGTTGTGTTGTTTTATTTTATAAATTCAGTTAACATAATATCAAGTACTGTATTTATTAACGATTAATTAAATTTAAATACTTTTTGTTCCTCAATTTTATGTAGTGTTTAATTCTTGTTTATTTGTTTTTAGGATATAATAATACAATATAATAATTGTATTAAAAGTAGACTAAGCCTTTAAAGTTTAAATAGTGCATTTATTTTTTATAATCTAACGTTTCATTTCATTAACAACTATATAATATAAAATTTTATTGTTTAAATTCATATTTTTATCGTTATTAACGATGAGTTTTATGAAAAGTCTTCCTATGGTATTGTACAGTACTCTTTAGAAGGCCAAAGTTCATGTTCTTTCAGTCAAAACCAAAATTAAAATTAATTTTTATATAAAAATATATGTATATATAAAAATATTGAGAGTTACTTATGTTGTAACTCAGAGTTATTTATGTGTTCGAGTTGAATATTTGGTTATAAATACACTTTATGTAATAAAATGTGTTGTATGTATAACAAGCGGTTGTGTGTTCCAATTCTTAATGGGAACTTTCAAGTGCTGAAAACTTTTTCAATGTTACTTGGAGCAATAATTACTCTTTTTCTCAATCGAATTATTGCTTGGAATACACATATGTAAATTGTATGGTACAATAACATTTAATGGGTATGAAACATGTGTTATAACATATATTTCAGTGTGTTATCGATATTTTTATTTAAGTTAGAAACAAATGTCAGAAATGAATCTTTAACACTTGTTGTTCAATTATAAAAAATGGACTTTTGGACAATAATGTCATCTGAACGCAAGGTCGGTTAATCAACTTTTAGGAGTATTGGAGGATAATTAAATACAAATTAAAGAGTAAAATTGTATTGCTAAGAGACAACATATTTTTTTAGCATTTGTTAAATTATTTCAGTATCAATATTTGTACACAAAAGAGTATTTGAAGTTATAAATATGTGACTGTATATATTTTTTGTTTATTATAACTGTATTATTATTAATATATTTTATTTTCTTTTAAGGCCAAAAAACAAACATGAATAATTATCTTCAGGAATAAAATAACAACGAATTTTTAAAATAAGTTTTATTCCTAAGAATAATTATTCATGTTCCTTACTAGCCTTAAAATAAAATAAAATAAAATAAAATATATTAATAATTATAAATTGTAAATATGCTTCATATTCTCTTCAACCAATTAATAAGCAACAATAATTAATGCAGTAGTGAAGTTTGTTAAACAAATTTGTGTAAACAGTATTGATTTTATATCAAAGTTTAAATAACAAAACCTATTTTCATTAAAAACGTATTTGTCAGCTATTGGATAAAACATGCATTCCAATTTATAAATATAAATCAAATAAAGATTGTTTTCCTTCAAAATAGAATATAATTATCGTTTCAAAATTACGTATTTAATTTAATAATAAAGGAGATTTATTTAAATTAGAAATATGATATATTGCATTGAAAGAAAAAATTGGAAATGCCAAATGGATTACAGTTAACACATTAAAAATGTGACAAATTTACACCAGACATGACACCAAATTTTATGTGTTCAACATTTATATATAATATATTTTTTTAACGGCATAAAAATAAATATTTCAATGCAAATAGTATATTTTATATCTTCATCTAGATAGCCCTTTCAAAACAACAACTTACTTGCATTAAATATAGAATTTTTTATAATATTTTGATAAAAAGATCAGTATATTTAATAAAAATTCAATATTCTGTAATGAATTAAGATTTGATTAATATTATTCCGACAACATATATTTATTATACATATTACTTTTTACCAACTAATTGTTCATAAAAATGTTCTAATCATAAGCTTAAATAAAATGTTTATTTCATACAAATTACATAACACAATTCTGAATGTTTACAGAAATCTTTCCAAGATTTTTGTCAATGAAAATTATTGTTTATTATTTATCCATGGTTTTAAAAAGATTTATAAACATTAAAAGGAATAAACAAACTGTACAATAAATTTCTGGTTCGCCTATTTTTTAACTTTATTTTAAATTAAAATAGTCTTGCACGAAACATGTAATAAATATAAATATAATTTTAATTTGAATATCTATTTACAAACTATTCTGTATGCTTTTCAAACACAGACCTATTTAAATTTGATAAAAATTAAATGTGCCATTAATATAAAATGTACAGATAGATATAGAAATAATGTCACTGAAATCAAATATATTTATTTTTCAAGCAATGGTGCAAAGTCGTTTTATTTCTTTGAAAATATTTCAAGAACTTACCTTTTTCTTCATTACTTCATATTGAGAAAATGATTTGTTTTGGTTACACACTTTATATCATCAAATAAGTATAATTTTGGTCTATAATTATTATGTCTATTATTTTACTGATTAACACTCACACTTTCAATTTTCTAATCAAAATAAATGATATACCATAACAAAAAAAGTAAGCAAATATTGTATTGTGTCATACAATAAAACGTGATATTACACAAATGAACTGTTTGTACGTTAAAGCTAAAGGTCAAAAAGAGCAAAAAAGTGGATTTTTTTATCGTTGTTTAAAAGCATAACAAGCTCGAAAGTTTAATACACTTTTAATTACATTTTACAATACAATTTATAACAATTCAATTGCAATACATATTTCTACATTTTTACTGAATCTTATTTAATTTTCACCTTTATAATCTTTGAAATGCATTGTAATATAAACTGGTACTGCCAATATCCCGACAGACATGAAAATCCCATGTAAAACCTTTTCCTGAAAACAAAATACAATTTATTAAATAATTTAATTGTTTTTTCAACTTGCCAAAATAAAAAAAAATTGTATATTTAATATCTCAAACAACAAATTTTTCTTTCAGCAATATGCATTTTTCAGTTTATTTGTAATATGCATATACATATAAATACGATTATGCACGTATGATTTAAATTTTATTTCCGCTTGTATTCAAAACCTTGCAATTAAAAGCAAGACGTCTTCAAGAAATAAAAGTACAACATTAAAAAAAACAATTTACGTAACACTCACGGCAAAGGAAACTCTAACACGAGGGGGTGTGCATAGAAATAAATGTGTTGTACAGCCCGAACTCGATCTCACAATATTTTTCGTTGTCAAATTTTGGCTGATTTTTAACAGATTCAAAGCTGGTCTTGACATTTTGATTGTATAAATTTTTATTAATATTGCAACCGATCAATATCACGCTGGCTTCAACAGTTGATTTCAGTTTGTCATTCGGAATTTCCAGCTCCAGTTTTCACAACACGCATTTATACCGAAAGTGTTCCAACAGTTAGTGCAGAGAGAAAAAAAATAACTAGAATAAGTTTCCAATAAAGCGTGTAGGAAATTTTGTTGGGAATTCAAAAGTAAAACAATTTCACTTTATATGTGAAGAAAAACAATTATTTCTGGGAAATTTTATTTGAAATTAAAAAGTAAAATAGTTTTACTTTATTTTTGAATAAAGACAATTATTTATTACTAAGTTATTTTAATTATAATACAGTAAAAATAGAATTTTATCAACATTTGCATTAAGAAAATATATTTTAATTATTTGCACGCATTAATTAACAAATTAGATCTTTCCATATAATACCATTAAGGTTATGTGTCACGAATGTATCCACGGAATTAATGTATTCTTAAATACAAATGATACCCATATTATATAAACATAAACTGGTAACAGCCAAATTCTCTAAGTGTAAAGAATTTGTTTAATTCAAATATTTAAACCTTTTATTACATGTGAGGATATATTTCAAAGAATAGATCCTCTATGAGAGCAGACGACAAAAAATCGTATTTTTCGAAATACACACAAACATGTAATAAAAGGTTTAAATATTTGAATTAAACAAATTCTCCCATAATTATAGAATTTGACTATTATTAGTTTCTGGCAATATAGAACGTGGTATTATTTGTATTTAAGAAGACACTAACTCTGTGAAAACATCCTTGATACACAGCCTTAAGGCTATGAGTCACGGATGCTTTCAAAGAGTTAGTGTGTTCTTAAATACAACTGGTACCGTATTTTCTATTGTCGTGAACTGACCAAAGCGGAATTTTGTGAGTAAGGGAAAATTTATTCAACTTACAAATCTACACCTTTAATCAAATATGCGGATGTATTTAGAAAACTACGATTTTTTTTTCGCTTGCTTACACAAAGTTTGTATTTTTCAAATTACATCGCATATTTTATAAAAAATGTAGATATTGAAATTGAATAAATTGTTCCATATTTACAAAATTCGCTCTTATCAATTACTGAAAATATAATGTGTGATACCATTTGTATTTAAAAAGGCACTAACTCCGCGAATGCATCCGTTACACAGGACCTTAATGTTATTTCTATAATCAACACATGCAAACGCGCATCAAGCCGATGTTGGCTAGTTAAGTGTGCGTAAACGTCTTTCGGTCTAGTGAGCAGTGTTGCCACCTAGTCCTTGGAAACTAGACGCGTACGCTTACGTTCTTGTTGACACGTTTTTGTTTTGGATTATTTAAGTCACAAAATTTGAAGAAGATACAGGAGTATCAGAAGGAAAAATGTCGCAACAACAAGTAGTTAACCAAGCAGTACCGGTTGCAACGGAAATCCCATCAACGCTTGGCAATTTATCCTCGGTTGGCCCAACGAACCAGCAAACAAATACGAAACCTGCAACTATACAAACCAGCACTGCGACTTCAATTTTGCAGCCACAACAACCGACTTTCACAACGCAGACGTCGAAAAGTCAACAACAAAACACACAGTCTACCAGTAATCCTACGGATTTCCTACAAGTTTGTGAAAAATAAGAATATTTTATACCAATAACATTTAAACTCTAACAATTTTATACAAATAACAATACAGCAAAAGTATTTTAAATTAAAGTAATTCACGTTTTAATATTTGAAGATGAAAGGTTAAAAATTGACACATGAAACTAAATTTAGAAGTGAAACAGAGAACAGTAACATAAACAAGGAAAATTAAACATTGAAATATTTATATTTATTATATGATTAAATATTAATTCAATGTGTCAATCAATTCAGTATTTACCTTAAATTATACTTTGACCAATATATGGTTTGTCATTATACATTGCAGCTCAATGGTTTCTTTTCTCTTATATTATTATTATTTATTCTACCATCAAATTTGGTTTCCTCTGCCAACTTTTATCAAGTATATATAATATTTAAAAATTTCATGTTATAAGGAATTAATATCAGGATTTGTCAATCAAATTAACAATATTATGTAATTATTGTTATATCTTGCACATGTGGATAGTCATAATTAAAAAGATTTTTATTAAATGCAGTAAAATATTTGAAATAAAATGTCAAAAATATTATATTTTGATTGGTACAAAAATAATAGTATATCCAATAATTTTATTTCTGAACAAATATATTTATTGTTACTTGTATTATTATAAATTCCAAAATCTATTTACATTAATTAATAAAGTTTTTTATGATAGTCCTGAATTTTTGGCAAATTTGACATATATTTTATATAGATTTATAGTGATACATTAATGTAAAGTTGATACAAATGCTTAATATTTTATATTCTGTTGGAGTTATTTATTAGAATGATGCACAATGTTTCCACTTTTTCATTTTAAGTAAACATAAGAACTGAAAATTAATTTTGATTTACAGCTTACAACCAATTTCTAATTTTAACTAATATATGATACACAGATGCCATGTGCAACAAAATGATGTTTTTGTATTAAAAACAAAACTCAAAACTAACAAGAATTCTGAATGCAGCAATGTTTAAAGCACTTCAATTATCAAAATATAAGGAAATTTTGGGCACTAACTTTTCAAATTTGGACAGCATTTTCAGTATATAATACGCTGGGCATAAAGAAAAAGTCATCAATGATGCTTTTATTTCGTTTATTTGAAACCCATTCAACCATCCATATTAAAGAGATATTAATTATTAATTTCCTTATATTTAATATGTTAGAAAAAAAAATCCCCATTAAAATGATTCGAAATGGGATAAATATTATAATATAATTATAAAAACACTACTACTAATATCAAAACTGATATAATATTATTGTGCTTGAAAATGTATTTTTTATAAACATTAATTTAAATAATCTTATATATCTCTCTTTTTAGTATCTTGAATTCTAGATTAGTATATTTATTAATTTAAAACAATTATTTATAAAAACATTCATATAGTCATTATTATTTGACATATGATCATGATATTTAAAAAATTCCACATGTTTTGTGTTCATCATTTAAAATGAATCTTGTTTGAATTAGAACCAAAAAAAATAATTATGCCAATGTTCTATTACACATACAATAAATATTGTGCCAAATTAAAAATACAATAAACAGATTGTTATTTTTCTAATTTATTTTTAACAATTTCTTATAAATGTACTGAATAAATATAAAAGTAAAATGTTTTTCTACATATATTTAAAACGTTTATTTACATTTAAGAAATTTCAAACGTATTATCATGCATTACGTCATCATGTAAAAATGTTTATGTTAAAATAATAATAAAATATTTATTAAGAGAAGTATTTCATACCATAACCAGGGGATTTATAAAAACAGCATTAACTAAAATCGCATTTTAAAGTTTAAAAATAAGAGGTACTTTCACTGAAGATTAAAAATTGTTTTGAATAAAAATATAATGTTAATAATTAGATTTATAATTTATTGATATATAAATACATTATTCATTGTAAAAAGAATGTTATTATTTTTTAAATAATTAATTTTATACATATTATGCATTATTTTAACTATTAGTTGATGTTGAAATAAGCTTAAAGATTTCACAATAGATAAAAAAAGCATTTAACTCTAATCCCATTGTGATGTTATTATTCTTTTTAACATATAAGTTATTTAAATCTGTATATCAAAATTCAAAGAGAAAAATAAATATTTTGCTGTAATAAAATGATAAAAGTTTAATGTTTCTTTATCTATTGTCTTTATTTTTTCTTTGTCTAAAAGAAAAAATAATCTTACTTATTGAAATATTCTTCTCAAATGTTTTTAAATATTTAAATTTCTCAAAAGTAAAATTCATCAGTATAGTATAATTTGCTATTATATTTATTCAGTTACATTTTGTTTTTACATAATTTGTATAGCATTTCATTATTAACATTTTTCAAATACTTTTTGTGACTGAAAAGAAACTTGGTCCATTGATACAAATTAAATTAATTATAATTCGCTTTCATTTAAAGTTTTCTGAAATTGTTCATAAAAATTACTGCATCTGTTTTTCTGTATACAACTATTACCTCAGTTTTATTAAATTTCTCGTATATTTATAAACAACTAAAATTTTGCTGAAGTTATTTTATATTCTTGTTTTAATCTATACAGCACACTTTTATATATATCTTTAAAATGAGTATTTATCTATAAAAATATAAAAACAGATACTTCAAATTAAAAATAATTAAATGAAATTTCCAAGTGTGAAGTATGATTATTATAATTAGATTAAACAGATTATTTTAATTTATATTAAAATACTTAAATAGATATAAATATATTGGCTTATCATATTGTTCTTGCATGTTTATTTTGTATTAATACTTCAGTAATGTATTATTTAGTATTTAGTTAAATATAATCTTTTGTATTATTTAATTTACTATGTAATATTTAAAATGTTGAAAACAATAATTAATGAAAGCAAAATATTAACTTTAATATGACTAAATTCAATTTATTTTTCTATACAGTTTTTGACGAAAGCAAGACTTGAGGAATTAGTTAAAGAAGTTGATCCTACGGAACAACTGGATGAAGAAGTTGAAGAAGTTCTGTTACAATTAGCTGACGACTTTGTAGAAACAACAGTTAATGCTGCTTGTTTATTAGCAAAACACAGACACTCAAATACTGTTGAGGTGAAAGATGTGCAACTGCATTTGGGTAAATTAATTTCAGATAAAAAATCAATATTAAAAATATTATTTATATTGTAAAATAATGCTGTATGAATAATGTAAAATGTTTGACATTGAAAACTGAATGCAATTCAAATGAAGAAATTGTAATTGTATGATTAAAATCTTTATAACTCTAATTAAAAATAGAAAAATAAACAAACTAAATATCTTGAATTTAAATATTTATTTTTTCAGAACGAAATTGGAACATGTGGATTCCTGGTTTTGGAACAGATGAAGTTCGTCCATATAAGCGTGCTGCTGTAAATGACGCTCATAAACAACGCTTAGCATTGATACGAAAGACAATAAAAAAATATTAATGACAATGTCATTCATATCTTGTAAATTTATCTGAAAATTTAAGTGAACTGATACAGCTATTGTTTAACAAAATTATTATTATTATTATTGTTGTTATTAAAATATAAATCTAAGAAGTACTTTATTTTAAATTTGTATTTTCCATTCATTTCAACTTATATTAGAAGAATCGAGCTAGAAATAAATTAATAATAAACCAAATTTTTCCAATTGATAAAATTAAAAATACTTCATTTATCACTGTTTCTTGCGTTTGTTATTTTTATTTATAAAAAATATAAATTAGTATATAAATTTGTACTTGTTTCATTTCAATGTCATTTATCTATATTTTAATGAATTTTATAAACTATGATTTTTAACATTATGAATTAAACTATTCCATTTGGTTCATTTCGTTCTACTGGGATTTCAGTCCTAAGTCTTCGAAACAAAATAACATGAGGCTCTGAAAAACATAAAAGTTGTAACATAAATTTAACTAGAACAGAAATGCTATTGAATATTAATTCTGAAATTCTTTAGAATGTTCATTCTACAACAGAACTCGAAGAGACCAAAACTTTAATGTAAACAATCTCAGGATTGAAACACGCTTTAACAAATTTATTGTATATATCGCGCAATACTTTACACTAATCTTATTGTAATAACCTGGACTGTGCATCATATAATGTTCCCAGTTTGGGCTTTGTACAACTCCTAGATTTCGCCACTCGGTTTCAGTCATTAAATGTGTTGTAGGCACTTGTCTCGCTGTTTCAGCTGGTAATATAACATGTCTGAAATGAACGAAAACAATTGTGTTTATATCGTGCAACATGATATTGTACAAAAAATATCCTTAAAAATAAATCCATTTTTGAACAAATTATGCTTGCAACTATAACGTTAATTATTTAAATTAACAACATTCAGAATCACCGTATTGGTTTATTTATTGGAAATTATTCGTGTAAACACAAAATACCTCCAAAACCAAAACAAATCACTCCAGTTATTTTATTCCGTAAATCAATGTATTACAATAGTTTACTATTACTATCTATAATAATTTGTTTAACTCAATTATGAAAATGTAAAAAGAATTGCAATGAAACATTTTTTATGCACTGACCACAAAGAAAACTATAATAAAACGCATTAAAGTTGGCAACGTAACGTGTATAAAATAATAAACAATACAAGGGCTCAAATTCTAACCTGTACTCGTATTTGTCGTCGGAATATTTGTCAGAATATTGTATTTGGTCAATAGGCATCTTCGCGACTTCGTCAATAACTTGAGCTTCAGCAACAAATAATTTTAATTAACGTTTCACATTAAATATCAGGCCTTTTTCCATCATACACAACGTGTCATTCGCATCATTAGAATTAGCGCCTTTTCTCCAAACTGCTCATCGTCAGACTTACCAAAATTACTATGCAATGAAAAACTGTTTTATCGACGTGACATATAACGAACAAAACGATTTCTTTTCCAATTCAACAATTCCAACGATCATTTGGCCCTGAACACAAATCGAGCACGCTATGCAGCATTTATTTCGTAAATCATTTTTTAACGAGCACATTTTCGTTAAAATATACGAATTTAATATTTTGAGAATTTAGAGTTTACACCGAAGATCAAATCAACCTAACATGGATTTCTCTAAATGTCTATCTACCTAATATATATTACATACATAAAATAATAAATAATAACAAAAAAAAAAATACATTTACTATGTATAACGAAAATGCATTCAATTGTTATATTAGGTTGGGGAAAAAGAAATCCATTATTTTTACGTGAACTTCAAGACTTTATTTAACATGTTTTGAATTGTCCGATTTAGGTCAAATATGCACCATTTTGTTCTATAATTTGTTGCCATTTTAATGGTAGCTTCATTATGCCTCTCTCATAAAAGTCTTGGTCCTTATTAGCGAAAAACTCCAGCAATTGATT
>JABFOX010001834.1:0-12285 GCA_022817665.1 Axea sp. ZL-2020
ATTAAAGAATTCATACAAGACGGCTCTTTTAGACTCATCGTACTGAGGGATACTGCCAGTCACAAAATGTTTATAGTAATATAATTTTAATTCTTTAAACCAATGGAAGGAATTATATTTTAACACGTTTCTATCGCTATTTGGTATTACAAAGAGTATTTTCATTGCAGAACACGACAAACGATGAATTACAGAGAATGTGGAAATTAGCTGTTAATCCGGAAATGCTTCCTCGTCATGTTAATACTGGAATAGAAATGGTAAATGTATAATTATCTATTTATGTACCAGCAAATTTAAAATTGAATTGGACATGTTATGTATTTTTTATGTATTGCAGGTTTGTAAAGAAAAACTAGTATTTTTTGTGGCGGCGGTGTTTTTAACATTTATAAATACTAGTTTGCCGTGTGCAATTTTTACCATTGATACCGGTCACGTGGAAACATATGCAATGGCAATGAACAAAAATAATCCATACATGCACTACTTCAGACACGCGTGAGTTGTTTTATAAATGAAACTGTATGTACTGTATAATTATTGTTATTATAAAAGATCAAAATAAAAACGAGTTCCATATTTAAAGAAATCGAATATAACAATTTTTTTTATTTGTAGCATTCCTAAGTCATTTATATTTAAATCGTATTCTGCGAATAATCACACCATTCGAGAAGTAGAAAGTGCTTGTGAATCAAAATTTTGTGCGATCGAAGTTTGGGAAGTCACACCAATATTATGTCTTCTTGGATTGGGGATTGTTTTTAGTTTATTTCTACTTATATCTGAATTTGCTTGTTTTTATTGCAGAGTAAAACGCATATTTGTATCGAACTAATTGAAAAATGTCGTTCTTATTTTTATTATTAAAATAATAATGATGCATTAAGAACAGTAATTATTTTTAATTGTTATATACATCGTATGTCCTTGGTAATATTATATTCTCGAGGTAAGTGTGTCTTTCATTTTAGAGAATATATGTATTCAATTTAATAGCATTAGAGAATTTTTGTAATGAAAAATTATAAAAAAAATTTGTATGTTTAAAAAGAATGTCTCACACTGTGAAATTTCGGATGGTTTAAATCATACAGTATAAAGACGGCTTCAAAAGTATTTGGAACATGTAACACAAATGTAAATTTATCTAATTCTGAATGTCATGCTTGTTTATGAATCGCATGGATTTAAAGATGCAATCGTGATTACATAAATTTCTAGTATTTAAGTATATTTACACAACTTAGTCGCTACAAGTTTTTCGAAATCGAAAATTCACGCGATGATGTGTTAAATCAGTCAGGTCAACCAATAATTAAATAACAATTATTTGTCACATCATTTAATGATAGTTATCAATTTTTTGGAATCGGTATCTCAAAATATGCATGGAAAAAAATCATAAAATGTTCATATTTGTCCAAAATGATACGAATTCGAGTTAAAAAACTTATCGAATTATTATATAATTAAAGAACTACAGTTTTATGTATTATTTTATAACTCGTTAATTCAGAAGAATTGTTAAATATGTTCTACTTCATTATGATAATATATTATACTTTTTTTCATTCAACAATAGTTAACTGTTTTTCAACAAATATACGCGTCTTTTAAAATAATCCAATTAATATTACTACACAAAATTAATTTTTCTTCATTTATTCATTCAAATGTTAACTGTTTCGAAACTAAACATCTGCATGCCTTTATTTAGTTTTATTCAGACTTCAAAAGTACTTTTCATTTCTTATTTTCATATCTGTGTGAATTCCGAATACTTGTTATACTTTATTCTTTTTGTATCCAAATCAAAATTCAGTTGAAACGATTTTATTTAATTGAATTAATTTTATTTCAAAACAATAAAAGAATGCAATATTTATAATGTAATAAAAATATGGCCTATAAAATATTTTTGTCAAATCACATAATTGTACCCACTGCAAACCATTTTTGTAACAAATAACTAAATTATTATTATACACAATCACTGTTATCATTACTAGTTTTAAGTGCACTGTTTACTACAATGTTTTGATAGTACAATTATTTTGATTCAGTGTCTTTTACACGATTTCACCGATCACGACAAAATTTCGAATGTTATACCGTTAAAAAATTCTAACACGTTTTTTGCACTGACATTTCAATTTGACATTTTTCAAAATGCTTTGCAAGTCTGGAAGCGTCGTTCATGAAAGCGATCCTTATTGTTATGTTCTGAGCAATAAATATTTAAGTAAAAGATGTGACTTCTGTTTTAAATTGTAAGTATGGAAGTGGAATTTAAAAGAAATTAATCATATTCTCTCTGAATTGTGAAACATCTTAAACAAACGATCAATTTCTTTTCAACTTCAAAGGCTCACAGAAAATAAAGTATCTTGTAAAAAGTGCCGCTGTGTTAATTACTGCAATGACCATTGCAAACACTGTGCGTATCGCGATGTTCATGATTTCGAGTGCAATTTCTTAAAAAGTAACAGACGAAAACCGGTAGAAGACAAAATCAGAATTTGGGCACGTTTGTACATTAAATATATCAAGGAATTGTACCATGAATGGCACTTGTATGAACGAGGGAAATACATTTCAATCGATTACATTGGATTTCGTAAGTTTTTCATAATAACATTTGAATATTGTCCAAATTACAATCTATTTCTTGTTTCTAATTTGATTTAACGATTTGCAAAATAAGAATAATTATGACATGTCTTTTTAATAATAATGCTATTGAACGGGTGTGAAATAAGTTGTTCGTAAAAAATTTTACAGTGATTTACTTCAAAACGCTTATATTTAACGAAGAAAGAATAATTTGGGTTTCGTCAACTTTGTTCAAAAGTTAATTTTTTTGTTTCTTTTTTATTTTCAGCCGCTGAGAAAATGCTAACGAATGTTAGATATAACGTGGAGTATGAAATGGACTATAAAGAATTTAAGAGATTCTTTAGAATCAAACCAGAGTTGTTGCAGACTGACAAATATGACTTTTTTAGGATGTATTTACTCATACTTTATACTGTGATCAAAATACATGAACCGTTTGAATCGGAACCGCTAGGATTCGGCATATATTTAGTAGCGAGTTTAATACCGTACAAGTGTAAAGCTAATGCTTATGCAAGGTTTGATGGTATCAGATTGACTGTGGTAGCAATGTACGATATGCCACAGTTGAATTCAATAACTCAGGTACGTTTTTCATTTAAAAGTGAACGTGAATAAGTTTTTGAATTCATTAATTCCTAATTCACAAAATTGTTAATGTTTCAGTTATCATTCGGCCCGCAAGCGATGTTTGGATTTTTGCCTGATAATGGTAAAACGAGTATTAAAAGTTCACTTGACTGCAGTTGTATTATAGGGTGTAAAATTAATCATGCTGACTTCGTATTCTGTCAAAATCCAGAGTGTAATAATGGTTTTCTTATTCAAGAAAGAAAATGTCCATTGTGTTTGCAGGAACTTAGTGATAATTTTATAAAACACTACATTGAACTCAGGGTTAAAGTTTTTCATATTTTAACAGAAGATATAGGTATATTATTTGATTTGAAACAATTCGCTAATGTTTATTTTAAATATTTTAATTATTCGCAAAATTTAGTACTAGATTTACTACTTACAGTTTTACTTTTATCTAATACTACTATACTACTTATACTTTTATCTAATAGAATTTTAGTACTACTTTTGTTATAAAACATTCAGATATAATGAGAGTTCGAAATTCTTCAATTTCAACTTTGAGTAATATAGTAAAGATATATGTGAATGAACGAGTATTTTCAATTCGAAATTATCTTAAAGAATACTCATAAAGTCATGAAAACTTATAGATCACACGGGACAAATGTCAACGTATAAAATGCATGTATTTATGTTATTCAGAAATAATTAATCGACATATTTTCCTTGTGGAGATATTTTCTACTTTCTTGGTATACCGGATGCCAACAGCAGATTTCATAGATTGAATTACGGGATGATATGTCTATAAAGGTTAAAAAGGATCAATTTTTTAATTTTAGTTTTATACTTTGTTTAGTCAAATGAGCTTTTCTACCCAATAGTTTCTAAATTAAGACACATGTTATTAACAAAATTTGCCCTCCCTCTGTAATCTACAGGTTTTGATGATTTTAAAGATAGTTACAGGTAATTTTCAATTGAAAGTGTTTTACCCCTTTTACATCATTACATTAACAATGAGAAAATCGTACTTGAAAAGTAAATGTTACTTAAAAAACTACTCTCAAGATCTATTTGAAAACAAAACAAAAAAAAATATACTCAAAAAATTCTTTGAATTATTGGTATACAAGTCAAGTGTAATGCATGACTAGAAAAGTTATAAAGTGTCAAATATAGAATGGCTACATAACAAATAATAATTTTTTCAAAGAATTCGCCATACAAAATTTCGGTTTGTTTATCGAACACTTAATATCTGAAACTATAAATATTATTTTGTGTGGCGAAACACGTTCACTCTAATGTTAATGACGTTAATACATTCTAAATTCAATTCAGACATATATTTATAAACGATCTGATTTACACGTACTTTGACATAAGAATATGTTGAAACAATAAAAATAAAAAAATGTAATGAAAAAAATCGGACTCATAGTTCTATAAATAATTTATTTGATAATTTCAAGTATTTATAAAGAGAGTTGTACACAAATTTACTCACGTAAATAGTTTTTAATTAGGAATTATTTTTTAAATACTTTTAGATTACTAAGACTTAAGATTGTAACTATTTTAATGTAATCAAGCATTGATAATTAACACATATTGACAATATTGTGATATTAAATTTAATAATAAATTTAACAGTAATAAAATATTGATAATAACATATATTTTAACTGATTAATAGAGAATATAAATATAGAAGCAGAAAAATCCTTGTACGAAGAATTTTATAATATAACACATCCATGGAATACTCTGAAATGTAATTTGTATGCAGTCTTTAATAAAACTGATAAAAGAGATCATATTCTATATCTTGAGACGCATATCAATGTTATTGAGTGAGTAAATACAATAAACCATTCTAACTGGATTTGCAATGCAATCATATATTATAATTTTAATAACTTTTTTTTATTTATATCATTATATTATAAATGAAATATTTTTATCAACAGTAATAAGTCATTGCTCAGGATTTTATAGAAACAAAATAAAAAATTGAATTACAAGTAACTTTTATTATAAAATTTTTCAAGAGAAAATATTGAAGTGAAGAACATATTTTATTAAAAATAGAAATGCTTAGGAGAATTGCTTAATGCACCGTTTTGCTGAAAATGTGCGTTAATGCTGAAATTTAATATTATCTATAATTTAATTATTCAAAATTATATAATACTTCATTTCTAGTAGAAATTTGTAACACAAAATGTGCAACTGATTCATGCAAAGTGTATATTGAAGGGAGCAATTGCATTTATAGTTATTTTATATTATTGAATTAGTAACTGAAAATATGTGCAATTAAATTATTAACTCAAATTTAAGATTCGATTAAAGTTATCATTAAAAAAATTGTAAAATTTGTTGTTAGATTAACGACAATTTTCTTTATAAAAAAAAAAAATTCATATAAAAATTTGTAAAAACTCATGACGAAGGTGATATTTTGTTTATTTTTTCTGTATATGATTGTCTTCATAATTATACAAGAAATTTAGTTCCTTCTTAAAATCATTTTACCTCAGTAAATTCTTTCATAATACAAAATTTTTATTTTCTGCTCTGAACGACCAAATTTTATCTAGTAATTGATTTAATAAAGTTCCGTTATAATTGCATAGACCAGTTATATTTTTCATCACTTTAATAACTCAGTTTTACAAAATCGTCTTGTTTATAACATACAGACAACATTAGTTATATCTTACTATAACATAGATATATTATATATATCATTGTATATATTTAATGCAATTATCATAACACTCCCAATATACACCAACATACTATAGTTAAACTACTTAAAAAAGTTTATTGGTAAAGTAATCGTTTATATTTAATTAATTAAGACATTTTTCTAACTTTCTAATCCAAAAGTGAGTAATGTGTAATAACTTAGACATTTTTAGTAACTAATAAATTTGTATTGTTACTTTTTTTATTTTATTGTAGATACTTGCATGGATACTGTACTCCCACTGTAATTAAATCATTAATGGAATTATACGCTCTTTATTGCCCATTTTGCGATTTAGAAAAAAAGCTTATGATATCTGAAACCATGGAATTATTGCTTTTCATAGTTGCTGGTCATAAGCATCATTATTATTTAGAATACCAGCGATATAAAGATTCACTCGTATCCGCAACGATCGCTGGAACTTTTCATTGCACTTGTGATTAGGTAAATACAAATTTTAAACTACCCAACTCATAATTTAAATGCATTATTTCATCATTTCATAATTTCAGCTGTGCAACACTAAATTATTAATTAAGTCAATTTATTTTCAGGTTTCTCGCAGACCAAATTAAAATTAATAACTTAAAATTAAGTTACATTTGAACAAATTTTACAATTTATGAAGCGAAATGAGACACACACACACAATTTATCTTTTATCAATTTTAATAAAATGAAATGTATATTGTTTTAATAGTTCTATAGTTGTATTAATAATTTTACCTTGACATTTTCAGTTACATATTTTTATTACACAAAATTCATAATTATAATATTGTAAAAGTTTGCTATTTTTCTGTTTCATTTATAGTGAAAAATACTTTATTTGAAGATTATACTGTACTTAAAAAATATAATTTATTTATTTTAATTGTTTTACTTATTTGTGAAGAAAAGGTAAATTTGAAATATTGTTTACAACGCTTGAGAATCAACTATATATATTACTTCGTATTTTATGGAAGAACGGGTGATAATATCATATGATGATGAGATATTTTAATATTACACTAAGACATTAATATCATGATATGTCATCATATGATGATGAGATATTTTAATATTACACTAAGACATTATGAAATTATTAGAAACACTTCTTCATATTTCATATTTCTTAAGCAAAATGGTAGTTTGTGTAAAAAAACTGAAGTTGGCTATGAAAACGAAAGCTCAAACCATAATTTTTTATACAACTTGCTTCAAGTAAAATACATACAGTGGCACGCTATTTGAATTTGATAAAAGGAGAGGATATTTCATCAAATGCGAGGAACAGATGGAAACCAAAATAAACTAAATTAAAATATTATAAAATTATTATTTATTATCATAAATTAAACGTTAGAGTTATCACGCATAATGCATTTATTAGTAATTAAGTTTAAATTTTATATAAGCAAAATAATAAACCGTTGTTTAAGCCTTGTACAAATTGTTAACTTTTAATTTCCTTCTGGTGTTCTAAATGTCCAAAGTAATGTAAAATATGTACTTGATACTTTTACAATCTGGAAAGGAGTATTATAATGTAAGTGGTCAAATTTAAAGCATACATGTTCCTTTAGTAAACAAAATCATTAAAAAAATATTCTATATTATAATCATTAAACTAATGTTAATATAATAAATCATTACTTATTATGTGTACAATGCATTAAAATTTAAATTACTATTTTATAAATTTAATAAATCAAAAATAAATAAATTAGTTTTTAAAGAATACTCTCTTTCAATGTACATGTGATATAGTACTCTGAACATATAAAAATCTTACTACAGAATTATTTCAAATTATCAATGTATTATATTAACAAGAATTAATATTTATTAATTTTAATATGATTTGATGCTACAAATTTGTTAAACTTAAGACAATTTATCAATACAAAATTGCCTCACTACATAATTATGATATATATATAAAAACAAAAATTATGCTGTATGTAATTAAGATGAAATAGAGAATAGTGTTCAATCCAAAACCTTTCTTCATCTCACTTTCTCAATATATTTTGTTCATTTTCATAAGCAACGCAATTCTTTCCGACTAAACTTTATATTGAATCATGAACTCATTAACATAAAAATTATTATCAAACCTTTCTTATCAACATAATTTATAAATCTATTTTTTATTTCGCATTCATTGGATATTTTAATGAACTACTTAAAAATGTAGAACAAAAAATATAAGTTGTTCGTTTATAGTAACAAAAATTGTTTATAATAAAAATTTTTTAAAAAATCTTGGAACTATTAAGTTCATAGTTTTACAAGTTATAAGAGTTTTAATCTGACAAATTTTTACTAAATATCGTAGTGAACGAAAACCTATCAAAAAGTGTCGTTTTATAAATTTTTTGTTCAGCGCAGCTCTCTACTTCGCCTGAAACTTTATACCACAGTAATATATTTATAATATGTTCTATGAATAATCTGGAAGTATTTAAAAGTATTCCAGATTATTGTAGAAAACGTCAATACAAGCTAAATTTAATTCATATCCAGATACGATCTGGATATACTTAGTGCTACTTGAGTTATTCTTGTTATTTTAGAAAAAATTAAAAATGTTCATTTAAAATGAAAAATATTCAAACCTTTATATATAATTTCATATTAATTTTAATCAGATCATAAGCATTTATTTCTAGTGGATAATTTAATTTCATTTGAATTATATTAAGACATTTTGTAACATTAGTAGGAAAAGCGATCCAACCTGATTTATAACTAAAATATTATTTATTAGTTTTATAAAAAGCATTTAAAAATGATATAATATTAAATTCAATATTTACATGGCTAACTTAAGGTTCGAATGTATGTGAAAAATAAAATCTCCGATCATACAAAGGAAACCCAGAATACTTGTAGTAGCAAAAATAACGGGAAGCATACTGAGGATGATTCGCTTGTTGTGTAGATTCGACTTTATCTAAGAAAGTAAACTGAATATTATAGATCTATTTCAGACTGAACGTGTTATTAATCGAACTAGTATTTCGTAAAATAATTTGTATCATCAAATATTTACAATATAAAGTGATAAACTTAATCCACTTATATTTAAAAATAGACCAAACATTATTAAAAAACGAGCAAAATAATTTACAATATTCATAAACCTTTTAAAAGAAAAATTGTGAAAACTTTTTTTGTTTTTAAAAATTGTATTTTATTAATTTTATGGAAATTTATTTACTTGATGAGATCTCTATGCTCCATTACGCAAAATTGAATAGGCGTACAGGGATGATTCCTGGTGATTTTTGAACCTAAATTTTCTAATCTGTATCTAACATTATTAGCGTATATTAACATGGTTCATTTGTTCAAATTATTACATAATATTAAACTCTTTAACATGCCGACCGATTTACGATAACAATAATATGTTAATGATAATAATCGAAAAATGAGTGAATACAATTTTCCGACGAAAAAAAACGTTTCGAAATATACGATGGTGTAACGGAATGTAACGCACAATCATTTTTTTCTCACTTGATATTACGGTTGGGATGTTGAAATGTTACCAAGATGTAGTTTCAAGCTTTTAAGTAAAGTTACACATGAGAACAAAATGGTATCTGTAATAATAGTTTCAAACTATATCTTGGTAAAATGTTAACATCCGCGAAGGAATATTACCGCAGAAAAAGATTATTATGCGTTACTTTTCAATCCGCCCTTGTATAGGAAATAAAATTTAATAATTAAAACTGAAAACTTATTCTTAAACATGTTGTAATGCTTCTACGATAATTGCAATTTGTTATATATAAAACACTATGTAAATATCAAACATATATAACTGTGTACAAAGTAAAAAATTGCAGTACTTGGTTTGTTGAGATGTGATGAATTCAAAAACATATCCTTTCAGGAAGGCGATAAATTATCAAACATAATCAAAATTGATTTAACGTCTTTGGTTATTGGGATTTTATAAAAAAACATCAATTCGATATAACTTCTGATCATAAAAGCATAATATTACCAAAAATTGACAGAATGATCAGATTGGAATAATCAATATCAGACGTATTCATGATTGAGTTTTAATTAAATGTAATTTAAATGTAATTCAAATGTAATAAAAATGTACATTAAAGTGAGAGTTAATGCATTAAAATAAATAATACTAGAATTTTTATATATAAACGATTTCTAGAATCCTCGTAATTTTAGACAAACGAATAGTAGTTCAAAATTACAATAATATAAATCAACACAATGTTACATATTTTTTATATGTTATATGTTGTTATATGTGTGTTATATGGTGTATGTATCTATATTGTCCAGTTGTATAATGCGTTAGTAGATAAATATTAGATAAAATATTAAGACAAACACATAAAGGGTATAAAATCGAGGTAAAAATGCATAACACTATAACGAAGTTATCCACATTTATTATAGGAATAATAAATTCATGCTTCAAAGACCGTTCATTCTTCATGAAAGTAATTACAGAAGAAAAGAAAGATTACTATTAGTAATCTGTATGGAAAACTAGAATAAATTTGATTATCTGTTGAATTGTACTGGTACAAAATAAAAGGAGTTCAAATTATTACTTTAAAGTTTACGGAAAAAACGATAAAAGACACACTACATTTTTACATTTACGCACTCCAGGTAAAAAAGACTATTTAATCACAATGATATGTACCTCAGAAGAAATTTGTAGAACTGGTCTAGGAAAAGCCTGATACGGTGTTCAGAAACAGTAAACTGGACTTGATTCATACTAAAGATCATCTGGCATGACGTCTCCCTACTTAATTATGATCTAGTTCCACTCTTATGCTGGAACAACAATTTAACCAAAAACCGTTGTATTTAACGATTTAACAAATAATCTTGAAGAAAATCAATCTAGATGATACCATACTATTTCTATACTGGATGCAGTCTGACTGGTTAATGTTTGCAATTCTTCATTGGAAAATTTGGAATAATCAGATCTCGGTTATTCGATAAATGTTCAAGAAGAAATTACTGTAAAATGCCTGATTAAACAACGATTAAAATAATCAAGTATCAGTATTAGTTGCAAAGACTACCCATGAAGTAAGCAGTTTATATATATCCCCGTGTGTTTAAGAGAATACGTTTTGAGAATATGCTTTGTGCCGTCTCCTCGTGGCGTACCTTATCAGTGGACCAAAGACGGCTCTCTTATTATTATTTTCCACATGAGAACCAATAGATACCCGTCGATCCGACTCATAATGTTCAGCCTCAAAACGAGCACAGCAATAATAAAAACAAAAAGAATAATAATAAAAAAAAATAATAATGATAATAACAACATGAATAATAATTTAATAAATATAATAAATAATAAGAAGAACAACAACACATTTACTTTACAGGAAAAGTAAAATGAAGTAAAAAATCACGTTTTTATTTTGTACATGCTTTAGACAAACAGATCTGCAACGTATAAAAGTCCTTATATGTGTTATTAGAAACAATGCTAAATAAAATATATAATATCAGTATGGAATAATTTAGCCAAAGTCTTGTAATTAACAAGTGAACTTCTACTAAACTGTTACCAAACTAATGGCTATTTTTAGATCACATATTAAATATATCGTAAATATTGAATATTTTGTGACATTTTGTTACATCATACGTTATAAATATCTCGTACAAAATGACAAATTTTACAATGTGTCTTACTTAATTACAGAGTACTTTGTAAATAGGTGACAGAAAGTTACAATTTGTACATTATTAAAATTCTGAATATGAAGAACGACAATAACAGAATTGATATTGAAAATCGAGTACTCTATCGTTGTGAAATATTTATTTTTAATCATTGTCAGTCGAGCAATCAACATAGTAATTACACATGTTGCCCAGATAACTACAATTAATATTTATTAATGTATATCAAATATTATTTAGATGCATTGTTCCAGTGAGAAAATTAAAATCACCTGATGTGTAAATTGTTATGCTTTTTATAACTACTGTATTTTGAGATAAAATTGTAATTTCTTTTTCATCATCAAATTTTTTGTAATCGTTTTCAATAATATCAGTTGCCTGAGAGAACTATATTGTGAAATTTTGTTATTTTAATTAATTATTCAAATTTATATTCGAAAAAAGCATTGCCATTCCAAGTTTTACATTGATTTAAGGTTGATATCAAATTGATACTCAATATCAATATAGAGGAATATATAATATATATTATAGATATATATAATATATATAATATATATAATATATAATATGTAATATATATAATATATAATATAGAGGAATATATAAATAAATTATGA